>OVBE01001282.1:0-38143 GCA_900406425.1 Iberis pinnata | reverse complement strand
TTAAGTACTTAATGACACAATTAAACTTAAGTATTTGCTAGACATTGGATTAGCAAAACTCTGTTTATCNGATTAGAACTTAAGGCTTCTTGATTGTGTAATTATCCAAGAGATTAGTGCCACGATAGTGGATTAGTCTAATTAAGGGAATCCTAGACCAATGATTAACATTGATTGATTATTTCATTGTTGGTTGATCGTTAATCATATTTCTTGATAGTAAGATCCATGATCCAATAGTTTTATCTTATTTGTTTTGTTTCTTTGTTTCTTGTTTCTTTTGCATTTTTTAATTTAGATTTAAAACTCATAAACATCATTGGCTCTAGATTGGTTTGGTTTTTATAACTTTGGTGTTACAACTTTAGTCCCCGTGGATTCGATTAAATCCTTCTATCCTACAAACGATTAGTAAGGGGATTGGTAACGAAAATTCCTCTTATCAATGTACAAGATGAAAAATGATTTATTTGATTGAGGGTTTTTATTTTGATTTTCTATGAACATGCAGTCGTTCATCTCTTAAAGTAGCAATTGGTATGTCTAAGGCCAGATGTTTATGTTGTCAATTCGATATGATTCTGATTGTTTCACTTTTATTTAGTATAACTAGTCTATTGAATTATCGAAAAAATCTTGTTCCTTGTAGATATCATTATTCGTGATCTTAATCTTCATGACAGGACAGGTCTGTTTCATGTCTTTCTACGTTATTCACTAACATTTGAAGAACCATCATATTATTCCACTTTTTTTTTACTCTATCATGGTTTTAAATAGGATGATATCGAAAAATTAATATCAAAGCTAGAGGAAAAAGTACAAAGTTTAGCATAAGGATCTTGTATTGATGTTATAATTTGTCCTCCTCATGGTTCTTTACCACCTAAAATGCAAGTAATGGTTTCTAAAATCTTGAGTACAAAAATACCTCAGTGTCCATCTCTAAATTTTGTTTCTGCAAGTGAGATCTCTTGGTGGTCTAAAAGGTTTTGGTAAATTGTCTTGACTTTCACCAATTCTGCAGGTTCGTGTATTTAGTCTGCCTCCTCCAAACTGCCGGAGGTTTATTTTGCTACAAATATTGTTGAAACTTCCCTTACTGTGGATGGGGTTGTGTAAGAAACTGAAACCTACAGCTTGACATGTTATTTTTTTGGTTTTTGTGACTGATATCTACGATGTATTAAGAAAGGTTCTGTAAACAACTCAATAAGTATTTCATGTTGACTTAAATGGTTAAATCTTGAAGGTTGCAATAGCATAACATGTTTAGGAATCAAATCAGCCATATATTTGAGGCTGGCTTATTCTTTCTCCTTTTAATTCACTTTACATTTCGGTACACATTCGTAACTGCTTCTATTAGATCTAACGTTTGGATTTTCACTTAGTATAGATGATTGCGGGATTTACTTATCCATGAATAACTTAAAGGTCGTGATGTCTCTTTCTCAAATATCGGTTTGAGAAGATATCTTACAATTCATTCTTGAATCTGCTTGGTTGTTCTTGATAGATTAGGTAAAAGATGGTTTATTCATAAGATAATTACAAGTATATATACTAAGATTTACAGAGACTTAAGGAAAGAGTATAAACAGAGATATTGTAGAATAAAGTATAATCCATGATTGAAGCAATTATAATATTGCTTATACGCCCCCTCAAGATGGAGCACCGGAGGTGCGGCCAATCTTGAGACACATCCTTTGAAATGGGAGGCGAGGTAGAGGTTTGGTGAGAGTGTTCGCAAGTTGATCATTGGAGGAGACATGAGTAACACGAAGAAGACCACGTTGAACATTTTGTCGTACAAAGTGGTAGTCGAGAGCGAGGTGTTTCATTCTTGAGTGAAAAACCGGGTTGGCACTAAGATAGATCGCCCCCTTGTTATCACAATAGATAGTCGGAGTAGTGGTTAGAACAATCCTAAGCTCCTGGAGAAGTGATTGAAGCCAGCAAAGTTCAGCCGTCGTTGATGCAATAGACCGGTACTCCACCTCGGTTGAAGATCTTGCGACGCTAGTTTGTTTCTTGGAGCTCCACCCGATCGGATTGCGTCCATGGTAGACAATGTACGCGCCAGTTGAGGTGTAATCATCCCAGTTACCGGCCCAATCTGCATCAGTGAAGGCGTGAATAGAGGATACGTTTGAAGAGTGAAAGAAAATACCTCGGTTTGGAGTCCCGGCGAGATAGCGTAGTATGCACTTTGCGGCGAGCCAATGATCGGTGGTCGGTCGGTGCATGAATTGGGATAACTTGTTGACCACATAAGTGACATCAGGGCGAGTAAGAGAGGGGTACTGCAAGCTCCCTATCACCATGCGAAATTGTGTAGGATCCGTAAGAGGCGATCCACCAGTGAGCGTGAGACAAGTATTAGAGCATATTGGCGTGGAACTTGGCTTGGCATTATGCATGTTTTGTTTCTGTAATAGATCACTAATATAACGTGATTGATGAAGAAATAAGCCTCTGTTGGAGCGTTGAACTTCAATGCCTAAAAAGTATGATAAGGAACCCAAGTCCTTGAGTGAAAAACGTGCTGCCAGTTTGTTGATAAAACCCTTAACTGAAGCTTTATGATTCCCTGTTATAATTAAGTCATCTACATACACTAAAAAATACATTAAAATACCATTTTTGTAAATGAATAATGATGCATCAGCCAAAGAATTAGTAAAACCCGAGGAAAGAAGAAAATCACGAAGTTCATTATACCATGCTCGGGGCGCTTGTTTGAGTCCATAGATGGCTTTACGGAGCTTACAAATCGCCGTTGGATTGAGAGGATCACGAAACCCCGGAGGTTGAGACATATAGACTTCATCACGAAGAGAGCCTTGTAGAAACGCATTGTTGACGTCGAGTTGTCGAAGCGGCCAATTCGAAGATATTGCAATGTTGAGAATCGTCCGAATGGTGGCTGGTTTAACAACCGGACTAAACGTATCATGAAAATCAATGCTCGGGCGTTGATGGAAGCCTTTGGCAACTAGACGAGCCTTATATCGTGCAATTGTTCCATCTGCATGTTTTTTAATTGCAAAAACCCATCGAGAACCAATGACATTTACCTGTTTTGTTGGAAGAACAAGGTGAAAAGTCTGATTGCGGTGTAAGGAGGCGATTTCCTCTTCCATAGCCTTGCACCATCGCGGATCTTTTAAGGCTTGAGCCACGGTTTTAGGAAGCTGATCAGTGGTTCCATTCACAGCAGCAAGGAGATTAAGTTTCTGAACTGGTTTCCTAGTACGCTTGCTGGTCCGAGTTGGTTGCGATGCAAGCGAAACAGGCGGTGGTGAAGAAACAGGTTGTGGAGCTTGAAATGATGATGACGGTGCTTCAGATACAGGTTCGGTTGTTGCGGCAGGTGGTGTAGAGACTGGAATAGAGACAGAAGGATGGGATGAAACAGAGGGCTCAGCATCAGGGACTGGTTGGGGTAACACCGGGACCAAGATGGGTGTTGGTGGTGAAACCGGCGTATGCGGAGAATATGTATGCACGCGACGAGCAGTAGGAAGTGAAGACATTGCAGGGTCTGTAGCAGCCGAGTCTTCCATGGTATGCAAGGCACCAGTGAACTTGAAAGGAAAGACAGATTCATGGAAAGTGACATGTCTCGAGGTATAGACCCGAGAGTTAGACCGATCAAGACACAAAAACGCACTTTGAGAAGAGGAATAACCTAAAAACACACACGGTGAAGATTTACCATCAAGTTTATGATTAGTATACGGTTTTAACCAAGGAAAACATAGACACCCAAAGACTTTTAACTTAAGATAATTGGGATTTTGATTAAACAATAGTTGAAATGGTGATTTCATAGAAAGATTGGGTGTGGGTAGCCTATTGATTAGATACACAGCAGTATGAAATGCAAAGGGCCAATATTCACGAGGAACAGATACATGAGACAGTAATTTTAAGCCGGTTTCAACAATATGTCTATGACGACGTTCACTTAAACCATTATGTTCATGTGTATGAGGAGGAGAGGTGAGATGAGAAATGCCATGAGTATAGAGAAAACTAGCTAAACCGATATATTCACCACCATTATCTGTATATAAGGTTTTAAGTTTGTGTTGAAACTGATTTTCAACCAAAGCTTTAAACTTAACAAAGATTTCAAAAACAGCCGATTTTTTCTTTAAGGGATAAAGCCATGTGTATCGAGTATAATGATCAACAAAAATTACATAATATTTAAAACCATCAATCGAATAAACCGGAGATGTCCAAACATCAGAGTAAACAACATGAAGAGGATGAGAAGAAGTCAAAGTAGATTGTGCAAATGGTTGTTTATGCATTTTATAAGAGCAGCAAGAAGAACATGGTAATTCAACAAACGTTTTTGAAGATAACGGCAAATCATAACAACCTATAACATGCTTTAAGATAGGAGTAGCATGATGGCCTAAACGAGAGTGCCAATCAACATAAGTAGTTCTAATAGAAGAAGCAAAAGCAATAGAAGGAGGCTTGGAACATGGATGAGAAGGCCACTCATAAGTTCCATCCTTAGGCTTGCCTTCCAACCGAAGGATGCCCGTTGCTAAATCTCTCACCTGAAAGTATGTAGGCGAAAAAGTTACAGCGACATTGTTTGCATAGCACAATTGAAATACAGAAATGAGATTCTTTTGTAACGAAGGAACACAAAGAATTTTGTTTAAGAAGAAAGGTCGAGTATAAGAAGGGATAGAGCAAGAACCGGTATGAGAAATCTGCAACCCGGAACCATCTCCAAGCATCACGTCATCGTTGCCTTGATAAGGTTGATGAAGAGATAAATTTCCTAAGTCCTGTGTCATGTGGTGCGAGGCACCAGTATCAAGCAGCCACGTGGATGAGTCCGAATACTGAGCAACGTTAACAGAAGGCTGCCACTGCGGTCTTGGAGATTGAAGCAGTCCCTGCCACTGCGAGTTACAAGAACCACGGACCAAGCGAAATTCAGAGCAGTACAAGACTTGATCTGTAGCTTCAGATTCTTGATGAGACCTCTTGAAGGCTTCCCAAACGCATCAGACAAGAGATCCCAGACTTCAGTGTTGTGGAAGCAGATGAGACAATGGGCTGAACCGCCAAGGTGATCGAACCAATAACAGCACTGTAAAGCAAACGGTCCTGACACCGCCATGATGCATAAGCCAGATTGGGTTGAGATTGACCATCAACAACAGTTTCTTGCGGCACAGTACAAGGTTTGAGAAATCCTTGCTGTTCATGACCTTCCAAGATAGTTGTTACCTGCTTTGTCCACATCAAATAATTAGAATTAGTTTAGCTTAGTAACACTCGACATGTTAACAGATAGAAGAGTCTTGTGAGGATTCTGAGAGTCAAAGATAATAGTGTGCTCAGCAGTTCCTGAATTGTCGGCCATAGTAGAGAAGTTTGGAGAAGAAAAAGAACAGAGAAGAGAAGAAGAATAGAGACAGGAGAAAGAGAGAAAGAAAATAAAGAAGCAGAGTATGAGACAGTAGTCTAAGATAGAGGAGAAACAGAGATAACAGAGAATCTTTTTTTTTGTCGAAGAAGAGAAGAAAAGAAAGATAGGAGGCGGCGATTTTAGGGTTGGAATCAGAGCTCTGATACCATGATAGATTAGGGAAAAGATGGTTTATTCATAAGATAATTACAAGTATATATACTAAGATTTACAGAGACTTAAGGAAAGAGTATAAACAGAGATATTGTAGAATAAAGTATAATCCATGATTGAAGCAATTATAATATTGCTTATAGTTCTGATTGTCTTGTCACTGTGTTGCCAATAATCGTCTTCATATGTATCATGAGTTTATGTCTACATTTTAAGAAAGTTTCAGATCATACTTTGTCAATATATGTGTCAATTGCAGTCTCACCGTAGCCTATTTTTCTCTTATATGTATGTTGGAAACTGCGGCAGGTGTCTGGTGTGATACAAAATCAGTTGTTACTAGTATTATGAGGGTGAAAATTTTGCTAAGTGATTAGTTTTGCAGAGTGTGAATCATGGACTGTTATGTTGTGACGACTTTTATGTGATGAAAACTGTTTGTGTTGTAATAATCTTTTATTTTTCATACAATAATAATTTCAAATCCCTAAACCATAAAAATCATAAATCATATATCCTAAAGACTTAAAGTATAAACATTTAAAAGGTAGGGAGTTCCATAAAACAAAATGTACACAAAAGTCAATAATAATAATTTCAAAACCCTAAACTTTAATATAAATATTTTAATAGTTTTATATCTGTAACTCATTATTCACTATTTATAAGTTAAACCCTAAACAAAATATTTCAATAAGTTTTCACAAAAAACTACTTAGAATTTCAAATTTTAATTCCTAAATTGAATTTATGCCTATACCCTAAAACTTAGATCCTAAAGCTTATATCATAAACCTTATAACAAGTGTATCTACAAATCCCTAAACCCTAAAAAATAACAATTATAAATCCTATAAACTTAAGTTTTTTTAAAAAAAAATGATTAGAGAATAATATATAAATGAAGTTTTATAAATTTATTTGATATATAAATATATTTTTTATAAATTAATTTCTAAGTTCAAAAGCTTTTTTAATTATAAATCAATGAGAGCACAATACTCGGATAGCTGACGTGGCTGAATTTTTGTCCTAAGATCTAATATTTCATTTCAATCTGAGCCTTTAATTTTCTTAACACTTTCAAGGAAAAATTATATCTTAAGAGCATCTCCATTGGAGATTCCTAGAGAGTTTCTAAATATTAAAAAAAAATCAAAATAAGAGAGACCAAGAGGAAAGTTTCTTAAAAGAGAACTTTTAGATACTCTCTTAGAGAGTTTTTAGCCACATGTCCACTCATAAGTGGTTCTTTTTGCTTCAAAGCTTTTAAATTAATTAAAAATCATAATTATAAAAATAATAATAATATTTTATTTGAAAGATACTATTTTTTAGATACTTGTGGATGGAGATGGTCTAAGCGTCTCCTTATTTCGCCTACGTAGCCGAAACAAATGACCCTCGTTTTCTTCTTCCTCTCAAAGTCTCCTTCAATCTCTAAACCTATGAGATTCTTGTAAGAATATTTATATTCTATGTGACATATGTATCTTATGGTTTAATTATAAAGATTAAGCTTATATGAAGTTACTGATTCTAATATAAAAGACGACGCCGCGATGGACCGCTTTCGGTTAATGACATTAGAATTTGGGTGTATTGATAACCCTCCTTCTTACCTCATTAAAATATTATAGTTAGCCTCCCTTTTATTAATATGTATATATTATATAGCATAAAAGATATCTAATACAATATATTGTGGTGTTATATATATAGTATATGGTATGGTGGTTTTTTTGTGAAAGGATGCACCTTTTCATGTATTATAAAAAGAAAAAGAAAAATAAAAGCAAGGGTGAGAAAGAAAAAGAAGCGTTACTGGAAAAAAAAACAGAAAGAAACACATAAAAGAAAAAGAGAGATGTTTGATTTCTTATCCATCAAAAGAAATCATCAAAGGTTTAAGGTGAAAGAAAGGAGAACATCAATTTGGAATTTTTGAATCCATATCCAAATCAAAGCATGAATCAAGGTTAGTTTCTCTCTAGAATTGATCTGTTGAATTTATTCAAAACTAGATGATCTTGGAATTAGATATCATAATAGAAATCATAAAAGTTGTTTACAATTGGTAGCAAAGCAAACTAGATTTAATTTATTCACATTAGTGTTTGGATTAAAAAAAAAATGTTGATAGTGTGATGCTAGAAAAGTTTGTTTACGGCATCGTCGATGTTATCATTGTTTCGTTCATGCTGCCGTTTTCTTTATGTTAGTGTTCGATCATTAAAGAAGTTTTTTTTATTGATTCCATAAAGGAAATTTTGATTGATCAAGTATCGATGTTTCTCTGAGAAAAATTTTAAAAAAAAACTTTAATGATGGAAATAGTGCTAGTTAGTTGAAAAGCATGATAGGATTCACAACATCATGATCCGATGTTGATGAGATAATGTTTGTTGAAATTCATCATAGTTTGATTAAATAGTGGTATTGTGATAAATGAATTGATCAATTCCATTAAAGTAAAGTTGTCGTTATTGTTCTGATTGCATTGACGATGAGATCATGATGGTTCCACTATGTTGACCGGATTAATGAAATTCATCTGGTTTGGTGGTTTTGATTGCTCTAACCGATAGGAATAGGATAAGTTTAATGTTATCTTAATTGCTTATGTTGCATATTGTTGATATGAAAAATTATGTTATGAAATAATAACATAGGAAATAAAACTATGATAATTAATTATCCATTAAAGTTCAATGTTTTTTTTTGTCACTAACCATTTTTCATTCAATAAGAATAGACACGGTTACAAAAGGATGTGCAACACCGGACATATCTAGATGTACAGAAATAAAGGTCAAATGTAAACAAATGACTCAAGTTCATAAAGCAATAGATAAATAACATAAATAAAGCTTGATAGTAAGTTAGGAGCAAGATGAAACAACTTAATGCTATTAAACATTTGGATAACTCGAGGTTTCCGGCTACTTCCTCAACTAACTTGTAGAACGTCACCGTATATCGTGACTTTTGGAGACAATTCCTAACCGCGACTCTCACCAAGATGATTGCCGATGCATCTTCCGGTCCCGTCCAGACCATTACACAAGATTGCAACAAGATTAAGAAAATAGACATCCTCATTGGTTTAGCAACTAGAGGAAAAATCACTCTTAAGGAGAGTGAAAGACAAGGATCAATTATCTCTTTAAACAAAGAGTCGTTTGATATCAATCTCTCCTTGCCCCGGCAAGAGAAAAATTGGCTAGATATCTCAGAACATGAGACGTCTAGGGGACTAGCAGTGGAAGGTAAACCCATCTTCCGCACTACCACCATGATTGAAATATGGCATGTGCTCCAACTATGGAAGCTTAGGTGATTTTTGCTATAGAGGATATGCAACGCATAAGAACCAACACCTATCCTAATACATACAACACAGCCACCCCACCTAAAGACTAAGATTACTCTGTTTCTATCTATCTCAAATGCTCCAGAAGCTAGAAGAAACAACCCATGATACCGCAAGGCTTGTTCCAAACAACTCTGGATCATAATCGAATTCGATAAACAAAGAACATAAGGAATTTGTGGGTTTAAAATACCTTCAACAGGAGAAACCCGCGATGTCCACAACAACATATTCTCTAGAATTTGTATATATGTCTGCACAATGTTCAAAGATCTGGTGTCCATCAGAGACGATCCGATTTTTCCCCCGGAAACCGCGAAACCATCTCCCTGCTCCGGAGGAGCCTAACTCGCAGGAGATATCTGTTCTGAGCCACCATAGCTGACATATGAGATTGATCATGAAGAGCGTAAGGGTGGAAGAACAGATGTAGCGATGAAAGAGTGAGGATGAGTGGTTCCGACACCAAAGGGCTCGAGGTAAAGTACACATGACCACATATATAAGCAGATTTGTCATAAGAAATTGGAAGCTTGAAAAACCTTAGATCTGTGCTTTGAAGAAGCTCGGCTAAAGGAGCTTTACCCAGCTTAGCCGTGTAGACAAGTACCAACAGTAGAGCCTTCTACACCGGAATCCAGAGGGTGAGATTGTAAGAAACTGAGAGATTATATGCGGGAGGCGAGCCCGAGAAAAATATCATCGCTGGAAAAGTCCCTATCTTTGAAATCCGGTGAGCCAGAGTAGAGCACGATGGCTTACTTGCGGATCTCCGGACGGAGCTAGGTCCAGCGGCTGCCTGGAAATAGGAGAACTCGAGAGCAATGGAAGCAGAACTTGACGGAAACCAGCAAAGAGACAAGAGACAAAAGGAAAGAGCGGGGCGGCTCCGACAAGAGCCGTCACCGCCGGCGCCACAAAGCTTCGTTAGGGTTTCTTCGATAACTATGCTCGGGAGAGAAAAGGGCTTTTTTTTTCTTTCTCTGAAAAGTCTAACTGTCTAATCTTTGTTTATTCCTTTGTTTTTGTTCAATGTTTATTTTGTATATGACATGTTAGTCACCAAAGTGGTCTTGTCATATTACATATAAACATTGAAAATTGTAAAATTTAATAATTGATCATGATTAAAGAGATGATATAATGACATTAAAGTAAAGATTGATCAATTATTTTATTAATTATATTCTAGGAGATCACCCAAAGGTTGATCATTGAATATAGTTAGTAATATGTAAAGGATTAATCGTTTATTACTATAGTCAATAATATGTATACCCAAAGGTAGCATACTTATTGGACTTGTGTTTTATTCGATTAGTTATTAAAGTGTATATATATATTAGCATCAGTGTAAGTGCTTGTGTTTAAGTATTTCCCAAAGTTTGCTTAAACACATGCTATAAAATTTAATATATAGTATATGAATCTGTATATAAAAGTTTCAAAGCACTAATAGGTTAAGCATGTATAAATGTGCAGTGACATCAAATATGTATGCATCCGCCAACTCTGCCGTGAAGTTCAATGGGCTCAATTATGTTGAGTGGTCCGAACATATCCAGTTTACGCTGGGTATAATGGGATTGGACCTTGCAATACTGGCGAATGAAGTACTCGTAGCCATTACAGAAGATAGCTCTAAAACTGAAAAGTCTCAATATGAGACTTGGGAGCGATCTAACAGGCTGAGTTTGAACTTAATGAGGTTGACGATGGCGGAAAGTGTTAAGCCATCTATGCCTAAGACAGAGAAAGCGAGGGAATTCATACTGAAAATTAAGGAGTGTTCACAGTCGAATCAGGCTGATAAGTCAATTGTAAGAAGCTTTATGAGTGAGTTGACTACGAAAAAGTTTGACTAGTCTCAGCCAATCCATGATCATGTGACGCACATGTCTAACTTGACATCAAAGTTATCGACCTTGGGAATGGAGGTTAATGAATAGTTCTTGGTTCAATTCATTATGAATTCTCTTCCTATGGAGTTTAGCCAGTTTCAGGTGAATTACAACACCATTAAAGATAAGTGGAACTTTAAGGAATTAAGGGCTATGCTCATTCAAGAGGAAGGGAGATTAAAGAAGTTGAAAGACCAAGTTATTAACCTCGTAGGTCTTGGAAATGCCAGCAGCATTAAAGCGAAACCAAGTAAAAAGGACAACTGAAAAAAAAAGACCTTCCTTAAACCACCTGAAGGTCAAATTTAAAAGGAAAGGAAGTGTTTCTTTTGCAAGAAAATGAGACACTTCAAGAAAGATTGTCCGAAAAGAAAGGCATGGTTCAAAAAGAAAGGTAAACATCAAAGCTTTGTTTGCTCTGAATTGAACCTTATATAAGTGCCTAATAATACTTGGAGGTTAGATTCTAGTGCTACTACTCATGTGTCTCATATTAAACAGGGATTCATTTCAATCTATCCCATAAGAGGAGCTGAACAATACTTGTTCATGGGAAACCGGATGAAGGCATTAATTGAAGGCATTGGGACTGACAGATTGATCTTAGACACTAAATGTCACGTGGATCTTGAAAAGTGTCTCTATGTACCTGAATGTGCTAGAAATCTTGTTTCCATAAGTAGACTGGACAATTTAGGATTTGATTTTAAGATTGGAGATGGTGTTGTCTCATTGTACCGAAATGATTACTTTTATGCTATTGGTACTTTATTTGATTTACTTTATCGGTTCAATCTTAATGCAAAGTTTTCTAAATTCTTGTTTAATATTGAAAGTCAAGGCATCAAACATAGTGCATCTGATGAAAATTCCGCTTACTTGTGGCATCAAAGATTGAGTCATATTTCCAAAGAAAGAATTATGAGGTTGGTAAAGAATGAAATTTTTCCTCAATTGTATTTTAGTGACCTAAATGTGTGTATAGAATGCATTAAAGGTAAGCAGACTAAACATACTATAAAGAATCTGCCACAAGAAGCACTCAGCTTCTTGAAATAATTCACACCGATATTTGTGGCTCTTTCGATGCTCCTTCATGGAGCGGTGAAAAATACTTTATAACCTTTATTGATGATTACTCACGGTATAAATATGCATATCTACTGCATGAAATTACAAGTATATGAATGTCTTAAAGGTATTCATTGACGAGGTGGAAAGGCAGTTAGATAGAAAAGTAAAAGTTGTGAGATCTGATAGAGGTGGTGAGTTTTATGGAAAGTTCAATGAAAATGGACAATGTCCTGGTCCATTTGCAAAGTTACTTGAAAGGAAAGGCATTTGTGCACAATATATAATGCCCGGTACTCCTCAATAGAATGGTGTAGCTGAAAGGCGGAATCATACCTTAATGGATATGGTTAGGAGCATGGTAAGTAATCGTTCTTTACCTCCTTGTTTATGGGTATATGCATTAAATTCTGCAACATATGTTCTGAATCGGGTTGCTAGTAAGGCAGTTCCTAAGACCCCTTATGAACAGTGGACGGGAAGGAAACCTAGTTTAAGACATCTTCGTATCTGGGGTCGTCAAGCATAAGTAAGGTTATATAACTCACATAAAAAGAAATTAGATTCAAGGACTTTCATTGGATTTTTCATTGGCTATCCTGAAAAATCGAAGGGGTATATATTTTACTATCCTAACCATAGTACGAGAATCGTTGAGTCGTGCAATGCTAGTTTCATTGAAAATGGAGAAACTAGTGGGAGTGGTGAAACACGTAAGGTGGACATTAAAGAAATTCGGGTTGAAGTTCCTTCACCTGAAGTTGCACCTACAGTAGTTGTTCCTATTGTTGCATCACATTCAAATGAGACAATAGAACAACATAATGATATACCAATCACAATAGTTGACAATAATGTTAATGAACTTGTCACAATTCAAGAAGAGAATAGTGTACCACAAATGCAGTTAAGGCGATCTAAAAGGGAAAGAAGATCTGCCATATCTAATGATTATGTGGTTTATGCTATTAAAAGTGAATGTGATATAAGCAATGATGAAGATCCGATCTCATTCCGAAGAGCCATGGAAAGTGACAATTCTGAAAATTGGTTAAATGCCGCAAAAGAAGAAATAAAATCTATGGGTGATAATAAACTTTGAGACTTAGTAGAGTTGCCTGACGGTTTCAAAACTGTTAGTTCTAAATGGGTCTTTAAGACTAAACGTGCCTCGAAAGGTAACATTGAAAGATATAAGGCTCGCCTTGTTGCTAAAGGTTTCACCCAAAAATATGGCATTGACTATAAAGAGACCTTCTCTCCCAATTCTAAGAAGGATTCTCTTAGGATTTTTTTGGATTTGGTTGCTCATTATGATCTTGAGATTCACCAAATGGATGTGAAAACTGCATTTATGAATGGCGAGTTTGAAGAAGAAGTATATATGAACCAACCTGAAGGGTTTGTGGCCACAGGAAAGGAAAATATGGTGTGTAAGTTGAGGAAGTCAATATATGGACTAAAAAAGCTTCCGGATAGTGGTATTTAAAGTTCAATGATATTATCACGTCATACGATTTTGTAGAGATCGTCTTTGACCGATGTATCTACATTAAGGTTAGTGGGAGCAGATTTGTGATTTTAGTCTTATATGTTGATGACATTTTTCTTGCTGCAAATGACATAACATGATACATGATATAAAGAAATATCTCTCTAAGAACTTTGAAATGAAAGATATGGGTGAGGCATCTTATGTGATCGGAATTGAAATATATCGAGATAGATCACAATGATTGTTAAGTTTGTCTCCGAATGGATATATCAATAAGATTTTAGAGAGATAAAATGGACAAATGCTCCACAGGGATAGCTCCAATTCAGAAGGGGGATAAACTCAGTAAAATGTAATGTCCAAAAAATGAATTGGAGCGTAAAGAAATGGAAAAAATCCCCTATGCATCAGTGGTTGGGAGTTTGAACTATGTTCAGACATGTACTCGACCAAATATCAACTTTGCGGTTGGTATGTTGGGACGATATCAAAGTAATCCCGAAATAGACCACTGGAAATCTGTAAAGAAGGTTCTCAGGTACTTGCAAGGCACCAAAGAGCACATGCTTACGTATCGCAGATATAATCACCTAGAGGTCATTGGATATTCAGATTCATATTATGTTGGATGCGTTGATAGTAGAAAATCGACGTTTGCATATTTGTTCCTATTAGCTAAGGGAGCAATATCACGAAAGAGTGGAAAGCAGTCTGTCTTTGCTACTTCCACTATGGAGGCAGAATTTTTGGCATGATTTGAGGCCACAATTCAAGCATTGTGGTTACGGAAATTTATCTCAGGGCTTAGGATTGTCGACAGTATAGCTAAGTCGCTGAAAATTTATTGTGATAATTCCGCAGTAGTCTTCTTTTCAAAGAATGACAAGTACTCGAAGAGTGCTAAGCACATGGAGTTAAAGTACTTGTCTGTCAAAGAAGAAGTACAGAAAAAAGAGTGGCATTTGATCATATTATGACAGATATGATGGTAGCGGATCCGTTAACTAAAGGACTCCCACCCAAGGCGTTCATTGGCCATGTAGAACGTATGGTTGTTTTTAGATAAAGCCTCGCTATTATAGTTACATCAAGCTCATTATATGTATGACACTATGAATTCACTTAATGTTATGTTACCGTTATATTAAATATGTTAGCAGTAAAGTATGTGTACACACTTATGGTTCATAGATAACATATGTATATTATTTGAGAATTAAAGTTTTTCTCAATATAATGATGNAAAGTTTTTCTCAATATAAGGATAATATAAAGTTGGAATTGGTTTGTGATACATGGAAGGAATCATGTCGCTTAATAATATGTGACCGCCATGATTCGATCAATTCTAATTTTATTATGATAACTAAAGGTCCGTAAGCTTGATATGAAAGTGCGCATTAAAGTTATTAAACCATCAAATCAATACAAAGGCCAAGTGGGAGAATGTAAGAATATTTATATTCTATGTGGCCTATGTATCTTATGGTTTAATTATAAAGATTAAGCTTATATGAAGTTAATGATTCTAATATAAAAGACAACGCCGCGATGGACCGGTTTCGGTTATGACATTAGAATTTGGGTGTATTGATAACTCTCCTTCTTACCTCATTAAAATATTATAGCTAGCCTCCCTTTTATTAATGTGTGTGTATATATATATATATATATATATATATAGCATAAAAGATATTTAATATAATATATATTATGGTGCTATATATATAGTATATGATATGGTGGTTTCTTTTTGTGAAAGGATGCACCATTTCATTTAATATAAAATAAAAAAGAAAGGGTGAGAAAGCAAAAGAAGCGTTACAAAAAAAAACACACAAGAGAAAAAGAGAGGTTTGATTTCTTATCCATCAAAAGTTTAAGGTGAAAAAAAAGAAAACATCAATTTTGGAGTTCTTGTATCCATATTCAAATCAAAGCATGGATCAAAGTTAGTTTTTCTCTAGAATTAATATGTTGAATTGATTCAAACGTAATTGATCTTGGGATTAGACTTCATAATAGAAATCATAAAAGTGGTTTACAATTCTCCCATGGATTACCTTAAACTACAATTAAATCTATCCAAAGTCGACGTAATCTCTCCTTCTCTTCTTATTAAAGCTTCTGATTTTATTTTTTATATTGAGCATTTGCTTAGTTTTAATGTGAATAGGGTTTTTTCTTCAAATTAATTATTGTGATCGGTTTGTTACTTGTTTCTTGAAACATAGAAAAAGGAAACTTGTGTGGGTTTTTTTATGTGCTTCACTGAGATTTTTTCTTCATGATAATCTTCTCATTCTTGTTGTTTCAATGACTATATGTTCAAGCTTTTCCTTATCGGTGATTCTGGTGTGGGAAAATCATGTTTGCTTCTAAGATTTGCTGTAAGTATCCATACAACTCTAGTTTCTTTATAAGCTAAAATTGTTGAGATGTATCATCTTTGGTTAATTTCCTTTCTGTGTCAAACAAAACTAACTGTTTAGGGGTCGCTCCGATCAGCTTTGTTGTAAGTCTGGATTAGTATCAGGTGGTGAGCTTTCAATGTCTAAGGAGCATCACAAGTGTGAGTTCTTTTCACTATTTTTGATTAGTTTTGTCTCAGAATGTTAATCTTGGTGATTGTGATGGAAATTTTGTTTAGTTTATGGATGATTTGGTTCACAGATGCATTCTAGTTTAATCTTGTTGACATGAGAAGGTGTTAAGTTTATTAATTTAGTTTAATCTTGTTGACATGTGTTAGACGAGGTTGGTTTCTGCTTAGATGAAGAATATGTTATCTCTTTTTGCAAATGAGAAGATGAAGAGCCTAAAGAGAAGATGAAGAGCTGAAGGAGAAGATGTTGATTTTTTTTATGTTAGAGATGATTGTGAAGGATTGATTGTGTAGTTTTGGTAGTATTTTGTAAATATGAGAAATTTTTTATAGTTTAATATAATACAGTATTAATTTTATATTTAATTTTATTATATTTACGAATTTGTAGTATTCTGGTATCATAAATTCCGATATAGCAAAATGAAGACGATATAAAAGAATATAAAATAGCACAAATGAAAAGAAATTATGTATGATATCTCGAATGTGAACTTACAGTAACATAACGACGATGGACTAGTATCAAAACATCTCACAAATCATCTGTTAAACTGCCATAATTGAGAATATATAAATTTTATAACAAAATATTAAATAGCCCTAATTTATTGCTATAGAACATGAACCAAAACGTCTGCTTTTATACTATAATATATATAAATTGGATAGCGTTTCTAAAAATTCTATCGTAGGGTCTCCACCCTACGATAGCTCTAGGAAACATAGCATTTAGAAGGCCGCTATGTTACATCTATGACAGCGTTTCTATGGTATTGTTAATGTGGTATTTTCTTGTAGTGACCACACCCTTGATCACCAAAACCTTTCTTTACAAGCCCTCATTGTTCTTTATTGTGAGGCCTTTCGGGAAACGCATATATGGGCAAAAACCTGTGTAATAGAAGTTGAACGACAAGGAAATAGCCTCTTTACAGTTAGCCTCATTTTAAGGTTAACATGTTTAGGTGGGGGAATGCTTAGAATAGAGTATTGGCTCGGTGAATTATTTGGAAAGGTGTGGTTGTGTTTAAAGAGGTATTGGGAATAAGCCTAAGTGAAAAAACTCTAGGATTCCAAAGAAGCCAAATGTTTTCAAAAGAAAAGAATAAGAAATAGTTTAATTCTTCCTAGAAAGTGAAAAAGTTTGAGAAGAAAAAGAAAATCAAAAGTTTGCATGTAAATGGTAAAAAGAAGACTACGTGCTTAAGAGTAAAGAAAACAAAAGAAGAAGAAAATAGTAGTCGGGTAGAGCATTAGATGAGGTGAAAGCTTTGTATGCATCAATTGTTTGACTCTACGTTGGTTTTGCCTAATGTTTTGCATTACTCATTTTAGAGAAACCATCTTAAAATGTGAGAAACTACTTCAAACATATAAAAGCTCTAAAACCGAACCAAATGGATTAGATTTCTCTTCCATAAGCGAGAACGCACTTTATTGATTATTAAATCTAGAAGATTGGTGAATTTGATGGTTTTAGGATACTTCACTTTGATTGCTTAAGTTGGTTCGTGTGATGAGTATGTAGGAGTACATTGAATAGTTGTGATCCATGCATCTTTCTACTACTCTTTAGGATGTTACACTTGAAGCATTATGATTAAGTTTTGGTTATGAGTTCCCACCTTCAAACTTCTCTTTCTCACTTATCTTTGTTTCCTTGCTTGAGGACAAGTGATATCACTCGATATTTGGCATCATTCAAGTGTTTTTCTTGTCTTTTTGGCGTATTTTCATGTTTCTAGGTGTTTTGGACGTTCTGGAGCAAAAAAGTAGATTTTTGCAAAAATGGATGCGATTTGACAAATACAGAAGCAGAGTTCAGCAGAGGAGCCAAAAGTTAATCTACATTTGAAGATATTCCCATAGATGGATTGAGCTGAGATTCTGACTCGAACTGGCCACGTGATTTAGTTTTCATATGAAAGTGATTTGAGTTCAATCCATTAATGCAACCAAAAGTTATGGCGATTTTATTGAATAATGGTCAAGCTGCCTTGCAGAAGAAACATGTGCAGCACGTGAGGAAGTAGATCGATTGATACATGTGGTGATCGATCGATCCAGAAGCTTATCAAACTTACGAAAATTTGGATCGATCGATCCTACCTTAGATCGATCGAACCATGAAGAAGACGAACGTCAGATCAATCGAGCCACACCTGGATCGATCGATCGATATGCTCGAGAAAATTTGAAGATTTTCAAAAAAAGATGTTTTCGTCCTCAAGACTTATCATTGGTTTTTCTTATTGGGTTTTCTATTCTTTTTATTTTTGAACTCTATATAAGCCTTAGGCTTAGGGTTTTATTAAAAAGAAGAGACAGAACACATATTACAATTTATTACTTTTTCTTGAGAGCTTTTTCTGAGAGAGAAGAATCTTGATATCTGTATTTTGGAGAAGAATTCCGAACTCTCTTATTTTATTGAATTTGGTTTTTGAATATGCTTTCTTTTTCTATGATTGTTTATTGTTTGGCTATGTCTGAGTAGTCTCTATGTTAGGTTTTAGGGATTTCCCAGGAAAAACAGGTTTTGATAGTTAGGGTTTGACGTTAATGGATTCAATTTGTTAGATTCTTAGTCTAGTTTTGTTATCATTGCTTGAATTAGCTTGATCACCTAGTTCATGATTTTAGGTTAATAAATACAAAGGGATTTGGTTTACTTAATCTGACCTAGTCTAGATGAATAATTGTCTCTGCTTTCGAGAGTATTGTCTTTGATGCTTATGAACATATCGAATATGTAATCACTGCATGATTTAATTGTCTAATTTACAGATCTAAGATTTCGGGAGAACGTTAGTCTTTATTTCTTAGCAATTCTATCATAGGGATCTAATACTTCGGGAGGAGATTAGTTTACTGTCGTCTTTTGAGTTGAGAACTATTTTCATTTGTTAGTCTTGCTTGACAACATGAAATTCAAACCTGAATACATGTGGAATTTCCCTATCACCTAGCGTTTTAGTTTATTGATTTACTTTTTATTTATTTATTCTCTTTAATTCTCAATATTTCGAAAACAATCTCTTTTTTATTTCTGTCTTAGCTAGAATCAATTTTAGAACTGAGAGTCGCACTGTCTGGTCCTTGTGGGATTCGACCATTTACTATACTATAGTGATCTGTTCTATTCAGTGTAGATTTAAGAATTAAAACATGAACCTATCAGATTTTTGGAGCCATTGTCGGGGACCAGTTGTGCCTTTTAAGTTTTACTTAGAGTATAGTCTAGGATTTTTATTTTTATTTTAGTACAAATCTCATTCTTTCTTCTTGTTCTTGTTTTAAAGGTGCATGACCAGGAGATCTGACAAATCATCTGAACTGCTCAACCTCACTAACGAAGAACTCGTAAGACTAAAACGTTCATACCGAAAATCTTTAAGAAGCGCTAGTTCATCCACAACAATGGCTGAACACGTTATTCAGAATCTGATCATTCTTGTAGTTCAAAATGTCCAAAACCCTCCTGGATTGGAACAGATAAGGCAGTTGGCGCTCAACCAACAAGGAGGAAACGACAATCAAATGCCGCCGGGAAATCAAGAAGGAGATGCAAACCAAGGAGATGGAAACGCCAATCAAGGTGGTACTAATGGCGATAATGGGAGCAAGATCCGCTAGAATTGAATCAAAACTGCCTACCTCTTCAAAACATGGTACTAGTGACCGATTTCAGCAACCCTGAAGCCTTCTTAGTCAATAGGAATGCTCTCTACCCTCGCCAGCCTCAGAGACAGAACTATTATATCCCATTTTAGCTCATTCAGTTGCTAAGGCAAAACCAGTTTCATGGTTTGTCTAATGAGCATCCTATGGATCACATCGATAGTTTTGAAGAAATTTGCAGCACAACTCAGCTCAGTGGAGTCTCTAAAGACTTCATGCATTGTAAGCTCTTCAATCATTCTCTAGCTGATAGAGCTCTCATATGGCTTAAGTTGTTTCCAGCTAACTCCATAGAGACTTGGGATGAATGTAAAGCCAAGTTTCTAAATCACTTCTACACCTCTACTAGAAATAATAATATGAGAAGCAAGATTTCTCAGTTTCAGCAAGGACCGGTGGTATCTTTTTATGAAGCATGGGACATGTTTAAAGAGTACCTTTGGGATTGTCTCCATCATGGATTTTCTGAGTTGAACCTCCTCAACACTTTTTATAGAGGCATCGATCAGAAATATCAACTCTGTCTCGACATAGCCAGCAACGGCAATTTCATGACTAAACCCGTGAATGAAGCCTATAAGCTAATTGTCAACCTTGCTCCTAGCAACAGCAACCACTGTCCTGACTATTATCGAAGAGTACGGTCATCTAGTTGAGATTCTTCTAAACTAGCAGAAGTAAATGAGCTTCTTGCTCAGTTTCTCAAGAAACAAAATGAGAATCATGTCAATTTCGCTGAGGATGTAGAGAAAGACGAGGTTGATTGCTTTGCCATCAACGGACATGAGAACATATAAGAGGTGAGCTGTATTAATAGCCAAGGCCAAAGAGTCTACAATTAAGGCTTAAATCCAGGTTAAAACAAAGGTAATCTCTCTTGGAGGAATAAACATGTTGTGAATTCTCAAGATCAATCATATCCTTCCCAACAAAATACCTTTAAACAGAAGTCTGGACAATCATTTAGCCAGAAATCAGGTGGTTTTCAACAAGCCTCTCAACCTGGTTTCCAACAAGCAGCTCAGCCTCAAGTTCAGCAAGAAATCAAGATGGAATTAATGATAAAGAAGATCTTGGAAAGTCAACAAAAATCTGAGAAGAACCTGAATGTCAAGTTGGATAGCATGTATAATGAGTTGAACAAAAAATTCGATTCGTTATCTACTCATGTGAAGAAGCTAGATGTACAAGTAGCTCAAACTTCAGTAGCAGTTAAAAGACAAGCTGGTGTTCTACCATGAGAGGTTGAGGACAATCCTAAGGGATATTACAAGGCGATGAACTCGAATTCTAGTGAAAAGAAAGATGAGTCTGAAAAATTTGCAGATTTTCGAACTTTCAGAAGTGATTCAGAGGTAGAGATCGATTGATCCAAAAATACAGAAATTTCCAGAAGCTTTAGATCGATCGATCCCACTTGGATCGATCAATCCACCTCTGCAGCTTGCACAACCTTCGAAACAACTTGCAAAAGTTCAGATCTCATGCCCGAATATACCTCATACTCTTAAGGAAGAACATGTGTATTATGATGCGGTTTCTCAACAATTTCTTCCACTCAGACGACTTCATAAGTTAGAGGATCTAGGTGAATTCATAATTCCAGTTAAGGTTAAAGGAGTTCTCTTCAAGGAATCACTTTGTGACACTGGTGCTAATGTCAGCGTCATGTCTAGAATAGTCGCTGAAAAGTTGGGACTAAAAGATATCAGAGCATCAGGGACGTCTTTTGCATTGGCTAAAGATTATATTGTATCTTCATGTAGTTTTTTGTCTGATGTGATGGTGCAAGTAGGGGATTGCATATTTCCATTTTATTTCCATGTCTTTGACATAAATAGAAATTCAGAAGGGTCACTAGTTCTGGGGAGACCTTTCTTAGCATCTCTAGGAGCCGTGATGTTTGTTCCCAAGAAGCGCAGCTATCTCACGAACATCCAGAAAACGTACTATTATCCTGTAGTACCTTACGTTCCTACATCAAGGATCATTATGATCAAAGAAGTAAAAGCGGTGCAGACTTCTCTGACCGAATCTGAAGATTTTGTTGTTAAAGTCTTGCACAAGGAATCTCAAGTTCCAATCAAGGGTTCAACCCCAAGAGTCAAGAAAAGGGGTAAGATAAACTTGAAAAAGATCAATGAGAATACTGAGCTGGGTTTGAATAATCAAGGAAAGGTTAAACGTGCTCCAGAACTAGCTTCAAATGACAAGAACAATGGTGAAGGGAATTTGAAAGAGGTAAAAAAGAACACTCATCTGACTTTGATTCCTAAGTCATTGAGCGAAGAATGGGTCGAGTATAGGGTAAAGAGTAAGGTTTTTCCAAAACCTTTCTCTAAGGTTAAAATTTCCTTTGCTCGAGATCTTAAAGACAAGGGAATGGATTTCAAAAAGGCAGCAATAAATAGAGTGTTGAAGCTGCAGATCTTGGAGGTGGATGGTAGATTTATTGCCTCTATTGGTGTTGATTTAGATTCAGCATAAAAGGTAAGTTCATCTAGCTATTGACGTTAAATAAAGCGCTGAGTGGGAGGCAACCCACTAATTTGAATTTTCTTTTTGTTTGGTTTTTGTTTTTAGTCAGTCCTATTTAGTTTAGTAAACTATTAATTTTTATTTGGGAGTTTAAGAAATGTTTCAGGAAATTTCAAGAATTTGGTCGGACATAACAATCGATCGATCCGTCTATGGATCAATCGATCCAAGCCCATGGGTTTTTGCACAAAATGGATGCGATTTGACAAATGCAGAAGCAGAGTTCATCAGAAGAGCCAAAAGTTAATCAACATTTGAAGATGTTCCCATATATGGATTGAGCTGAGATTCTGACTCAAACTGCCAATGTGAGTTAGCTTTCATATGAAAGTGATTTGAGGTCAATCCATTAATGCAATCAAAAGTTATGGCGATTTTACTGAAGATTGTTCATGCTATCTCGCAGAAGAAACATGTGCAGCACGTGATGAAGTGGATCGATCGATCCGTGTGGAGATCGATTGATCCACAAGCTTATCAAACTTAAGGAAATTTGAATTGATCGATCCTACCTTAGATCAATCGATCCATGAAGAAGAAGAACGTCAGATCGATCGATCCACACTTGGATCGATCGATCCATATACTCGAGAAAACTTGAAGATTTCCAAAAAGACGTTTTCATTCTCAAGACTTATCATTGGTTTTCCTTATTGGGTTTTCTATTCTTTTTATTTTTGAACTCTATATAAGCCTTAGGCTTGGGGTTTTATTAAAAAAAAAAAAAAAAAACAGAACACATATTACAATTTATTACTTTTTCTTGAAAGCTTTACTTAGAGAGATGAATCCTGATACATGTATTTTGGAAAAGAATTCTGAACTCTCTTATTTTATTAAATTTGGTTTTTGAATATGCTTTCTTTTTCTATGATCGTTGATTGTTTGGCTATGTCTGAGTAGTCTCTTTGTTAGGTTTCATGGATTTCCCAAGAAAAACAGGTTTTGATAGTTAGGGTTTGACGTTAATGGATTCAATTTGTTAGATTTTTAGTCTAGTTTTGTTATCATTGCTTGAATTAGCTTGATCACCTAGTTCATGAGTTTAGGTTAATAAATACAAAAGGATTTGGTTTATCTAATCTGACCTAGTCTAGATGAATAAGTGTCTCTGCTTGCGGGAGTATTGTCTTTTATGCTTATGAACATATTGAATATGTAATCACTGCATGATTTAATTGGCTAATTTAGAGATGTAAGATTTCGGGAGAAGGTTAGTCTTTATTTCTTAGAAATCCTATCATAGGGATCTAATACTTCGGGAGGAGATTAGTTTATTGTCGTCTTTTGAGTTGAGAACTATTTTCATTTGTTAATCTAGCTTGTCAACCTGAACTTCAAACTTGAATACTTGTGGAGTTTCCCTATCACCTAGCGTTTTAGTTTATTGATTTACATTCGTTTTAATTATTCACTTTAATTCTCAATCCTTCGAAAACAATCTCTCTTTTATTTCTGTCTTAGCTAGAATCAATTATAGAACTGAAAGTCACACTGTCTAGTCCTTGTGGGATTCGACCATTTACTATACTATAGTGATATGTTCTCTACATTGTAGATTTAGGAATTAAAACCTGAATCTATCAACAAACAAATGATTTGGGAAGTTGATATCTTTGATTTTTGAAGCTTTCTAACATTGATTTTCATTTCATTTTAAGTTGTTTAGCTTGCATTTAGGTCTAGATAGGTTGCATCTCGCACATCATTGCATGTTTCAGGTGTTTAAGGTTTGCAAAGCTGAATTGGAATTAAAACCGATGAGAAAGAGTCAAAAAGGGAGCACAAAGGAGTTTAAGATAAGTATCAACCATGTGGTATCGGTCAATATGGCTGATACAGTTTCCTAAGAGAAGCCATCGACCATACAACCCGGTACACTTTGTCCGATATATACAGCTATATCGACCAACGTGTATTGGTTGAAGGAAGTCGATACAAACTCTGAAGGATCAATACCGAGCAAGACCAGCCGATACACTTGGTCCGATATTCTAGTATCGAAATGTGTATCGGGTGAAGCAACCGATACTTTTTGTAAAGAAATGATACCGAACTGATGTATCAGGCGAAATGACCGATATCGAGCGAACAAATCAAATATTAGAAGCTGGCCAAGCTTTTTACCCATTTCTCTTCATGGGTTAACTCATATGTTTTTGGGTTAACCCAAGACCATTAGTAGACTACTATTTAAGGATTTTATGCCTAATTTTTAGGGTTGATCTTATCTTATCTTTTGAATCTCTTTTTCTCTTAAGAATACTTTTGTAAACATATTGAATATTTGCTTATTTTGAAGTTTGATATTTTTTTTGGTTGTAAATCCTCTTATATTTTATGTTTCTAATCATGATTCAACA
The DNA here is from genome assembly GCA_900406425.1 of Iberis pinnata. Taxonomy (NCBI): domain Eukaryota; kingdom Viridiplantae; phylum Streptophyta; class Magnoliopsida; order Brassicales; family Brassicaceae; genus Iberis; species Iberis pinnata. Next base: position 13,487 of record OVBE01001282.1, on the reverse strand, counting down.
CATTTTCATCATTAGAACTTGTGTTTTATCCATGATTAGTGAGTATTCTATTCCTAAGCAAATGGGTTAGGTATATTACATGATTGAATATGATGTTTAGGATTTAAATGGCTTAGATCTTCATTCAATAGGTGTCCTTAATACTAAATTTGTTTTGGACATTCAAGTTTAGAGCGTAGGATGAATTGTGCCCAAAAGGTGTTCAATGAAATTCTTGAACCAACTATTGTTTGCTAAATGATATTATCCTAGACATTGTTTTTAGTTAGTTTAGTGGTTTATCATGGATTATATCTTATTACCGGTAGATTATCCGATTATCCAAAATTTTGTTTTTAGTTGCATGATTAGGAGAAGGATTAGTGCCAAGAAAGTCGATTAGTCTAATTAAGGGAATTCTGGACCAAGAATTAGCACTAGAATGTGAGTATTAGCATTATAGAATATCATTTGATCATCCGAGTCGATTGCTTTTGCCCAATTTTTTAGTCTTTAATCTTGATTTACATTTCAATTTTCTGTTGACTTTTACTATATTTGACTTTCAATTGATTTTTGTTTATTTTATGTTTAATGCTTATTTAAGATGTTTACTTCAAACCAAAAATCTATTATGGCTTAGACTAAATGAGATTCTCATATATATTAGTGAGTTAATTACTCATGATTTAGATTGATAACCCTATATGATGTAAAGATAATGATAGTGCATTAGGGAACTGAGGTAGAAACACTAAAAAATCTTACTATCAAGACAGAGAAGGATACATTCCCTGCTTGCCAAAAGCCGACTTAGAGCACCTAGTCCCTAGTTGAAACATTTGGTATAATCATAAAATAAGAAGTTTCTGATGCTATGCACTGGCGGGATATACAAGTTCCTCGAAACCAAAAGCTCAAATAAAAGAGCCAATTAGGAAAATCTAAAAACTAGAATAAAATAAATTTATAGAAAGCATAATATTATCATTAATTTATTAACAATCATTCAAGTGCTATTTAAATAGAGTACAAGTCTCACATTTTACTGTTTCTCCTCCGCACTTTGTCCGTCTTCTATCTAACATTGCTCATATTGAAAATTTAATTTCACTTTTTTCTGGTACCGGTGACGCTGCATTTCTCTCTCCATTTTTTGTTGCTTTTTTATTCTCTTTTGTTTTAGATCTTGGGCCGCTTCTTTTGTCATGCGCTGTCTTTTCTTCTCCTTTTTCGGACGATTCATCTGCGACTGTCGATGCTTGCACAACCGAATGTTTCCTCTTCTCTTGATCATCGTTCGGTCCACAAAGGAAGAGTTGGTCTTACTGGCGAAAGTGGTTGCTGGTGGTCAGAATGGTTGGTTGGGTGTGTGAATGTGTCGGATTTGTAGATCCGTTGGCAGAGATGGATGGTCCAGAGGTTGGTTTGGGTTTGCGAAAGCAGTTGTGATATGGTGGTGTGTTTCGGTGGCTATTACAATGAACTGGGTAACAATGCTTTGTGTCTAGATAGGGGCGGATAGGGGTGGTGACCATTACGTTTCACTGTTTTAGCTGTATAATTATCTTAAATTGTAGTTTTTGCTCTCCTGATAAGTTCTATGTTAGATAATCTAGTTAGATATCTTTTGTTTACTTTTTGTCTAGTCGTCGATTAAAGCTCATTAGGGTTAGAACAGTTCCTAATCTAGAACGGAACACCTACTTTTAGCTAGCTTTTTTAGCATTTTTCATGAGGTGATTTCCTATAATAGTAGGAGTTAGTTTAAGCTCTTTGAGTGGAAAATATTTTAATCTCGTTATAGGTTTCATCTTCGATTTCTTGTCAGATTTTTTATTCCCTCAAAGGGAATTAGTGTCTTACCATGTAATAAGTCGTATTGTACTTTGTTGTGAATCTGTATCTACCCTAAATTGGATTAATGTTCTTTATCTTTAATGAAAACTGGATTGACGTAAAGAGAAAAAAAACAAACAAACAAAGTACATAAATATATCACCATATCATTCAGTCACCACGGCTCTCACACATCTGTCTTTTTTTCGTGGAAACATCCAACCCCTATCTTCTTCTTTTTTTCAGTTTCCTCCCAATTTTAAATTTTTTTTTTTTTTTCTCTTCCATAACGTATATAACTTTTCTCGCTTCTTTAAAGGTACTCGTACTTTTAAGGAGAAGTTCATGGATCAAATTATAGAACATGTTTTAATATATTTGTTTGAATGGGAATTTGAATAACATAGTTTAACCATATAATATGTTCGAGTAACTTTTTTCAACGGTTTTTAACAGATTTTACAGTTTAGTCAAAACAATTTGACAATACCCAAAATATCCACATGTATACACAAATTTGCATATACATAGAGTCTAAATTATAAAAGAAGAACCAAACAAAATGTCTTATATATTTTACGGGATTATAAGCATTTCTATTGGTTAAAACCTTAACAAAAGTATCTTCTAATAAAATAATAATTACTTCTATTGTAGTTTTATTTTTTAATTATTTTTCTTGAACCAATGAAAATCTTACACAAGTAAGAAACTCCTCTAAAATTAGTTCTAGTTTAAGAGATTTTAGAACCACATCTAATGTCTCTCTCTTCTCTTTTAAAAATTTAATAATATTATATGGTTAAGATACTCATCTAGAACCATTGTTGGAGATGGTCTAATAGTTTGAACGCAAAAGTACTGAACTCGAACATATTAGTGCACACTAGAATATCTTTGAAAAAATATATAAAATAAGATTTAATACATTGATGCCGATGTTCTCAAATACGTTCTACGCGCCTGTCTAGGCGCTAGGCGATCGATAATCATAATTGCTATATGCGGATACTTATGCAGTTTTAAGATAATCGGACATATGAATGTCGCGTAATCCGTTTATATGGGATTGTGTAGTTGTATGTATTTCCTTTTAGGAAAATACCCAAATTTTTTAACTTTTGCCAATTGAATACCCGAATTTGTTTCATTTCCATATTAATTCTCATATTTTTATTCGTTGCCAAATTAATTTACAAACAATTCAAAATTGAAAGTTTGTATTAATTCCAATAATAAGCTTAACAGCTCCCTTAACTTCATTTTTTCTCTCCTCTCTTCCGAGTCGTTCCCCTTCGTTACTCTCTCCACACATACCTCTAACCTTTACTACTCTACAAAACTTGACCAAGAGCTTAAACTAGTTTGCAAATTTTATACAGAGAGTCAAACCTAGTGTAGTAGAAGCAAAAAATGCTTATTCGTACTCAAGTCAAGCAAAGACTTGTCAATAGATTAAAAAAGCTGAGAACTTTCAGAGCATAAGTGATAACAAGTAATGGAATTAGCTATTGTCAATTTGGAGTTGGTGAAGATGGATCCACGTGATTAGCCGTCGATCTTTGTTGATTTTTGGCCGTTGGAACTAACTAAAACCAAAAGATTGTAGAAACCAAGTTATAAAATGAAAAAGAAGACGAATAGCTTTTGGGTACAAGGGGACGAATTCGGTTGGATGGACAGGATAGATAATTATTGAATATGATGATAAATAATTTGGGGTTATAGGGTTTCTAATCGATTTAATTCTTATGATTTGCTGATTTTGGGTATTGATTTTTGTTGATATCGGGTTTAGAACCCAGACAAAAGTCCATTTCAGCTGAAGGTCCAGATGAGCGATGACCTAGAAGGCCTGAGACGACCTAGAAGGCCTGAGACGAACTGGACCGATCTGATGAGCTGGGTCTTCCTGCTAAAGCCCATTAGGCCGAAATATGTAATTAGGGTTTTAAGCATGTATTCTTAGTATAAATACCTATGTAATTACTCTTCAAATGGGATATATGAAATTCTTCTTGGGATCATTCTAGCTTTAACCACAGGATCAAAGACCTAACCCACTTGTTAAGTCTTGGTTCAACAGTTGGCGCCGTCTGTGGGGACTCTTAGCTAGAAGATCATATTATTTCTTTTCGCAGGGAAGAAGAAACAGAGTAATGACCACAAGTGGATTAACCGAAGCAACTCAAGACGTATCTGTCGGCGTAACAACCGACACAGGAAACAGAGACAGCCAGAACAATCAACTCGACGCTCGAGGATCTTATCATGAAGATGAAATCCCCAAGATCACTATGCAGGATATGTGGAACCAACTGAACAAGCAAAAAGCGGAAACAGCCAAACTCAGAACTGAATCACAAAACCTGAAGGCGCAGCTCGAAGAGATAACTACCTCTACGGAAGACAGGGTTGTACACACTGTCAATCGTTTGTTGTTTGGCACATCCCAGCAGACACTTGAAACGGTGGCAGGATATCATAACCAACCTGATTACGTTAACATGGTGAGATTCAGAAACAAAACTGAAGCCGCCGAACTACAATACATTCATGAACATTTAAAATTAATGAGCTCGCATGTACATCAAGCCACCAGCTCGCCACCTGACATCCTTCGAGCCCTAGAAGAAACACAAAAAATGTCGTTCTCCAGGAGGATCACTGATGTCCCGGTTCGGCACTTTGCCAAGATCAAGTTCATAGGATACAATGGCAAAAGTGACCCAGTCCAATACCTGACGGCTTTCACCATCGCCATGACACGAGCGCATTTCTCCATGGAAGAGTGAAACGCAGGTTTGTGCCAACTCTTTGTGGAAAACTTGTCAGGATCGGCGTTGGATTGGTTCTCCCGTCTGGAACTAGGAACCATTGACAACTTCAAGCAATTATCAACAGTGTTCATCAAACACTACTCGATGTACATCACAAAGAAAGCCTCGACAACCGACCTATGGACGTTGTCTCAGCAGGAAAATGAATCACTAAGAGACTTCATTAACAGGTTCAAAAGAGTTGTCACTCGGATAGTAATAAACGACGAAGGAGCAATTATCGCTCTATGGAAAGCCCTCAGGTTTAATTCAAGGTTCAAAGACGAGCTACTCATTAACCCGCCACAAACACTAGAAGACGCGCTCCACAGGGCCAATAAGTTTGTTGAGATAGAGGAAGAGCATGCCGTAATGTCTAAAAAGCATCACGCCATAAAACCGAGCCGAGAAAAGAATGAGGTCCCATGAGAACCTAGGCAACAATATTCAAGGGACAGAAGAATGCGTGCTACCTATGTGATTACCGAGAATAGGAAAATCGCGGATAAACCTCCACCTTCTGACGATGATCCGGAAGCATACTACGATTTCCACAAACAAAACGGGCACAAAACTGCAGACTGACGACATCTACAGTGCATATTGCTAAAAAAAATTAGGATGGCGAAATTGATATCAAAATAAATAGATCCAACGATAGAAGACGAAGTGGGAACTCATGGCACAATTCAGCCACAAAAGGGAAAGCCCCACAAGTTAGCACAATCTAAGAAAAGAGCTCCCATTCTCTCGACGATATGACACCCCCTACTCAAAACTCGAGATCGTAGCCCAAATGATCAAGCTACAAAAGGATCGTTACCAAGAGGGCGAGTCAACGTGATCGTGGGCGGTCTGGTCTCCTGCAACGATTCGGTAAGATCGATCAGAAACTTTGAGCGACGAGCCGTTACGGCACAGAAGAAATAGACCGAGATCGTATCAACCTTGCAGTCACTCGAGTTCGGAGGTGCTGACCTAAAAGAACTAAGTCATCCTCACAATAACTTCCTGGTCATAGAGCTAGTCATTGCAAGAGGTAGCTAGAATCTTGATCGATACAGGTAGCTCAGTGGATATTATCTTCAAAGACACGCTCAACAACATGGGAATCGGCGCCAACCTAATAAAAGACGGCAGCAAAATATTAACATGATTCAGCAGGGAAACCATCTCCTTCATCGGGACAATCAAATTGCCTGTTCAGGTCGGGGTTCTACTCAGATGGTCAAATTTTTCGTGATGGACCAACATTCAGCGTTTAACATAATTCTCGATACACCATCGCTTTATTCCATGAAGGCAGCAGTATCAACCTACCATCAGTGCGTTAAGTTCCCAACAAGTAGGGGAACTTGGACGATAAGAGGGAATCAGCGCGTGGCTCAAACCTGCTTCCTAACTGAGCATCGTATGCGAACCCTGCAGGTATCAGAGAAAACTACAAACTCCCAGCTAGCCTATAGTTCCACACCGGAATTAGACAAGGTCGAACATGTTAGTATCCATACAGAGCACCCAAACCGCACCACCGGAATAGGGAAGGATATAACCAAAGATATAAAAGTCGAGTTAATCTCCTTATTAAGGAGGAACGCCAGCACGTTCTCTTGGACTATGGAAAACATGAAGGGATTGACCCAGCCATCACTTGTCACGAGTTGAACGTCGACCCAACCTACAAACCAATAAAACAGAAATGTCGTAAGCTAGGTACAGAACGCTCTCAAGCAGTAAACGACGAGGTGGAAAAAATCTTAAATGCCAGGTCAATCGCCAAGGTCAAATATCCAGAATGGCTAGTGATATTACTCAGTTTTAACGCTTTCTAGTGAGCATTTATGTTTTCTATTAAGCGTTATGCGAGTGTTTTCCTTGCAATTTGATATATTTTACAGGTTTTCTAGATGTTTGGATCATTTGGAACAAAAAGACGGATTTCTGCACGAAACGGATGCAAATTGATATATGCAAATGCATAGTCCAGCAGAAGGGTCAGAAGTTTAGCAATGCTTGAAAATGTTCCCACTGATGGGTGAAGCTTAAATTTTGACACACGATGGCCACGTGAGTTAGATTTCATATGGAAGTGGTTTTAAGTCGATTCATCGGTGCAATCAAAAGTTATGGCTATTTTACTGAAGACTGGGCAAGCTGACTCGCATAAGAAAATCGCGCAGTAATATCCTGGGGTGCACGATCGGGCAAAGAAGTGCCTGATCGGGCATATGCTCCTGGAATACCCGAGAGCAAGTACAAAATTTCCAAAATTTGCAATCAAGTCCTCAAGTTTACCCCAATTTTCCTATTTCAGTTATTTTACTTTCTAGCCTATAAATACATTATGTTTTCGGTTTTTAGAACTTAAGCTTTATTTTATTTCTGAGAGAATTACTGAGAGAGATGGGATTCATCTTGTATTTGGAGAAGATTTATGAACCCTTTTATATATCTATATCTATTTTAATTATGTGTTCTTCTTTGACATTGAATTGTGTTTGCTTTGATATGTCTGAGTAGTTCATTAGTTAGGTTTTAGGGTTTCCTAGGGAAACTAGGTTTGAATGTTAGGTTTAACTTTGTAGGATTAAATTTATTAGGTTCTCAGTCTAAATTTGTTCTTAATGCATTAATTACCTTGATCACCTAGTTCATGATTATAGGTTAATATATACAAAGAGATTTGATTTCGGAACCCGACCTAATTTAGATGAATAAGTGTTTTTACTTGCGAGAGGATTGTTTTAAATGCTTATGAACAATTGAATCTGATTGTAATGCATGATCGAATTGTTTTAAAGACGGCGAGAGTTTGTCTCTGGCAATTCGAGCATAGGGTTTAATACTCCGAGAGGAGATTATTCTTTATTCGTTTTTCATGTTGAGGACTATTTTCAATCACAATCCTGCACGTTAACTTGACTTTAAACCTGATTACCTACGGATTTCCCTAATGCCTAGCGTTTTTATATTATAGTTTTAAAACCATTTTTATTTACCGTTTTGAATTCATTACAACAATCACTTAATTATTCTCGCTTTAGCTAGATTTGAAACTGAAACTGAACGTGTACTTTGGTTGCTACATTGAATTGTTCTCTGTAGTACTAGTTTAGGATTAAATTCTAGACCTATCAGCTAGCTAACCCAATTGTTGTCAAGAAGAAGAATGGAAAATGGCGTGTATGTGTCGCTTTCACCTATCTCAACAACGCATGCCCAAAAGACAGCTTTTCCTTACCTCATATAGACAGGCTTGTGGAAGCCTCTGCAGGCAACAAACTCATATCCTTTATGGATGCCTTCTCAGGGTATAACCAAATTATGATGCATCCTGTAGAACGGGAGAAAATGGCTTTCATCACGGACAGAGGAACGTACTGCTACAAGGTAATGCCTTTCAGACTCAAGAACGCACGGGCCACCTACCAATGTCTGGTAAACAAGGTGTTTGCCGATAAGATCGGTAGATTCATGGAAATATACATCGATGACATGCTGGTAAAATCAGCCAAAGCTAGGGATCATGTGCGACACCTGGAAAAATGCTTCGAGACGCTCAACCTCTATGGAATGAAACTTAACACAGCCAAGTGCACTTTCAGAGTCACATCAGGCGAATTCCTCGGGTATGTCGTAACAAAAAGGGGGATCAAAGCAAGCCCAAAACAGATAGCCGCCATTTTTGACCTACCATCACCTAGAACAAAGAAAGAAGTGCAGAACCTTATGGGCCGAATCGCAGCATTAAACAGATTCATCTCCAGATCAACCGAAAAGAGTTTGCCCTTTTACTAGATTCTCAAAGGAAACAAAAGCTTTGAATGGGATCACAAGTGCCAAGACGCGTTCAACGAGCTCAAGTTATACTTAACAATGCCCCATGTACTTGCTAAACCAGAAGACGGCAAAATCCTTTACTTATATGTCGCAGTCTCCGAGGTCACCGTCAGTGGCGTCCTGGTAAAAGAAAATTAAGGCGAGCAAAAACTGATCTTCTATGTAAGTAAGTCGCTAAACGACACCGAGACGCGATATCCCACCATCGAGAAGGTGGCTCTTGTCGTGATATCTGCATCCCGGAAGCTACAACCCTATTTATAGTCACACATTATTGTCGTACTCACCAACCAGCCACTACGAACCATACTCCACAGCCTAAATCAGTCCGACAGGTTAACCAAGTGGGCAGTTAAGCTCAACGAATACGACATGGAGTATCGAACTCGTACACGTTCCAAAACTCAGGTTCTTGCATATTACATAGCCGAGATCCCACCTAGAGCAGATAGCACGGCTCCATCAGGAACATGGAATATTATGTCGATGGTTCCATGCAAAAGCAAAGATCAGGTGCATGTGTCCAACTCGAATCAATTACTGGGGAGGTAGTCGAACAAGCTTTCAGGTTCAAGTTTGAAACATCTAACAACGAAGCAGAATACGAGGAACTACTAGCCGGACTACGACTCGCCAAGAACCTCAGCGCCCAGCGAATACATGCTTTTTACGACTCTCAGCTCGTCACCAATCAGTTTAGTGGCGAATACGCTGCAAAAAATGATCAAATGCTACAGTAGAACCAGATGGTTCAAGAGAAAGCAAGCGAGTTCAACAACTTCGAACTCACCAAAATTCCAAGAAACGAGAAACAAATCGCCGACTCCCTGGCCAACATGGCATCCACCAATGAACTCGCCCTGAAGCGAACTATTCTGATAGAGTACATAACCTCATCAAGCATTACCAGCATGATGGCCAACGCCATCGATGAACTCATCTCTTTCAATCAAGAACAATGTGAGCAAGGCAAACCCGACTGGCGCACCGAGATAATAGACTATATCCTTACAGGAAAAGAACAAGAAGATAAATAGGCAGCACGGCGCCTTCGAGTCAAAGCCACAATGTACACCGTCATAGACGGACAATTGTATACACGATCTGCTTCAGGAATCCTACAATCATGCATTGACAGAGAAGACGTACAGCAAGTCCTCGCCGAGCTGCATGAAGGAGTCGGTGGATGCCATTCTAGCGGACACTACCTGGCTTTAAGAATAAAGAAGCATGGACACTACTAGCCAATAATACTACGAGACAGCCAGGAGTACGCCAAGAGATGCGAGATGTGCAATCGACACAGACCAACAAATCATGCGCCTACTGAACCACTGAACGCCTCGGCAAACTCCTATCCATTCATGAAGTGGGGAATGGATGTCGTAGGCCCATTTCCAGTGGCAACAAACAAACACAAGTTCATGCTAGTAATGATAGATTATTTCACAAAATGGGTCGAAGCGGAGTCCTACTCGGCAGTAAAAGCCAAACATGTACAAGACTTCATATAGGAAAAACATCATCTGCCGGCACGGCATACCGTACGAAATCTTGACAGATAACCGAACCAACTTTTGTGCGAAAACAGTAAAAGCATTTTGTGACAGGTGGACAGCGAACCAGTCACACTATCAATCAAACTAAAATATTTGGTACTATCAAAATACTTACTAACTATTTTCTTAGGTGGAAATTCCGATTGAACCACTCCACGCCGAGGTATCCCCACGGGAATGAAAAGGCCAAAGTAATCAACAAATCCATAGTCGACGGACTCAAGAAAAGTCTAGAATCTAAAAAAAGACTCTGGGTCGACGAGCTAGACGGTGTCTTGTGGTCCTACCGAACTACACCACGACAATCCACGAAGGAGCCCCCTTTTCCTTGGCACATGGAATCGAAGCCTTAGCACCATCAAAAGCAATAGTGTCCAGTATGCGCTGAATTAAGTTGCCAGATGAAGAGGCCGTCAATGACAAGATGTTACTTGACTCACTATACGATGTTGAAGAGATACGAGACAGAGCACTGATATGGTTAAGTGCCTATCAAAAAGCCACAATGCAATATTACAACAAAGGCGTGAAACAGAGAAGGTTCAAAGAGGGAGAGTTAGTCTTGCGGATGACTTACGTGAATACATCAGAGGAGAACGCCAGAAAACTGGGATCTCGGTGGGAAAGCTTGTTCGAGATATCCAAGATAGTCAAACCAGGAGTATACGAGCTCAAGACCGAAGACGGAACCCCAACTCCGAACTCCTGGAATGCCACCAAGCTCAAGAGATTTTATCATTAGGTTCCATTGTACCGTGAACTACGACATGGCTTAATCTCTGTTCTCAGGGTACGTAGGCAACCCACTGGGTGCACCTATTTCAATTAATAAAAACCATCTTTGATTTTAGGTCTAATTATTCTCAAATCTTAATCTCAGCATTTTTCCTCGAATCTGAAACTCCCAAAACAACAAATGATGAAACAAAATAAAAAGTCAAGCCACAACTCGCACATATCCTACGCTAAATAGGAATGTTGACGAGATCAAAGTTTTCTCATCATGGCCCCAAAGGCCATTAACAAAGCCGAGATTCATCTCTACTCCTAAAGATGAGTATTCAGCGCGTGCAAAGTCACCACATTCAAGCATAAGTCTCCACATAAAGGTCGAGTTCCAAGTCGCGTACTCCTAAAGACGAGTATTGGTCATGGACGAAGTCACCACGTTCGAGCATAAGACTCCAAATAAAATCTAGTTCTGACTCGAGTACTCCCACCGAGAATATGGACAAGACTAAAGTTTCTTGTCAATAGATCATCTGTTGGAAAGAATGATCTGCAGATCGTCCTTTCCAGATCTTGATCGAGTGGAAGTTCAGCTCGCACAAGGACTAGAGAAACATCCATTTAATTTTTATATAACAGAGAAGTCTAGCCTCGGCCGCACATCTCGTCAAAATAAAAGAGTCAAACTCTGGCTCACAACCAACTATACGACAAGATCAAAGATTTTGCATCCTTGCTAAAAAATATTAACTCGAACCGGGTATAACTATCGAGCTACACTTTTATGCATCAAACAAAAATACAAAGTCAGCAAAAATAGCAAAAAGAATTTGCCGAGTTATGCCTCTATTTCCTATTATCAAAAACACTGACATTACATTGTTCGTAAAAAAAAACAACGACCTAACATATTACGGATCAGGAAACATAAACACATAAACCCTTCTAAAGTCCAAACAATGGAAAAATATGCAACATGGAGGTAGCCGACAAACATGACAGATCCAAACCTTAAGAAAAACAGAAAACTACCCCAAAGGAACACAAGAGGTACAAGGCAAGCTGACCCCCAACCTTAAGAAAACTGTGAAAGCTGCTCAAAAGGAAAAAATACACCCTCGGCGTCGCCGGAGCAGCGGTCTCGATGTTGCCAGAGCAGCGGTCTTGGCTTCAGTAAAAGTATCAGAACCCATTTGGGTGGACCGAACTAGGTTTGAACCATGCTAATTAAACTCGGGTCTGAAGCGGAAGTCCTCCAGCGACAAATCAGCTATGTCCAATCCTTCGAACTGGACATGTACTTCTCGAAATCCGCTTAGAGCTTCGCCATGATCCCTGCAGGTACCATGCCACCTTCAACCACTATGACTCGAACACAGTCCAGGTCCCTTTGGCTTGCGCATAAAGATGGATGATAGGATCAGCCTTGTCCCGGTCCTCCATATGGCGCCGAACCTTTTTTGTTGCACACTCAACTTGAGTCGCCGCGTTAGCACAACTTGAGAAGCTTGGGAAAAGCGGAGCCTCTTCATCTCGCTCTCATGTATCGCCTGAAGAGCAATATAGACCTCCCGAAGTCCAGTGAATTCAGCACTAGCTTGATCCTGGGCCGCCTACAGATTACCAAGCTCTATTGTAGCAAACTCTTGAGTGGCCTTAAGTTCAGATCTTAAGGCAGCAAGGTCGTTAGTAGAAGATTTTGCCGTGTCATTCAGCATCATCTTCGTAGTAGCAACCTGGATAGTAAGCTGCTTGATGACTTCCTCTAGTTTTTTCAGCAGAAGCCGATCCTCGGTAATCCATTTTTTGCCTTGGTCAACCAGCTTTGAGAGCTTGACCAGCTCATCCTTCTTGCCGGCCAAGGATCAGAGTTTATTCTCATAGAAGGCGACGAGCTCATTAGTCGTCACCAAAGTCTGTATATCGAACAATAACGAGGTTAGAACATATAAAATTCAACAGATAGAGAAGGAGAGGACAATGATCTACCTGGCATGCTTTCCGTGATAGAGTTTCATAAATCTCAGGTGCCATCATCCGATCTACAGTAGGGATGACCAGACTGTTGGCCCCGAGACGGTTTACTAAACCCACGCAGGCATGCTTGTCTTGCGCAAACGGCACGCATCTGTGCGTGAACGAGAACACCCAACTCTCCTGTGAGTTTTTGCGTCTTGTCGATTGGGAGCTTCCACCTTCAGCATCCTGAGGCTCCCCAATATCGCCAACCTGATCCTCGGCCTCACCTTCCTTCTCATCATCATCATTACCACCATCGCCAAGAAGATTTTCAACTTCTTGGGGAAAAGTTTCTAACCCGCCATCCACAGGGTCCAGGTCCGCAACAAATAAAAGTCTGAGAATTAAAATGGCAACGAGACAAGTTCGGGTATTAAACATGCAAAAGTTAAAGAATTTGAGAATTTTTAAGGGTTTTTCCCTTCTTTTTATTCCCTTACGACGTAGTTTGACTGATTTACATTTTTAATCTTCTTATCATAAAATTTTACTGAAATTTAAACGATGTTGTTGACATAAAAACCTAAAATTTCCAGTAAAACACTCATTTTTTCTCTTTGCAAAAACACAAAACAGCATAAAAGATATTATTCATATTTAAAAATCTGTATTACCATATTATTATCGAAATATAAACATATGATATAAGATATTACAAATTTATATATATATATATATATATATAAATTTTTTTTTTTTTTTT
>OVBE01001281.1:0-38148 GCA_900406425.1 Iberis pinnata | reverse complement strand
TGACCCACATAATCTAAGACCTAAGACCTTTTGTTAAGTCTTGATTCAACAGATCTTAATGACTTAGATAATACGATTGATCAATATCTTATAAAAGTTAATCGTAGGATTGAGATTTCACAAGAGTCTGGTGTAGAGATCGGTGAATCTCCTGATGCTAATGAGGTTGTGAGTATTCCTCAAGTTGGTTCTTCCTCATCTTCTGCAGTTGCAACAATTGTATTTGATCTTATTCAACAACGTAACCAACTTCAAGAACATAGGCAAAATCAAGAGTTTCGTCATCCAGAAGCTTCACATGTTAGATTTTATGAGCAACCTCGAAATTTTAGTCTATATGAGAACTATGATCAAAGCCAAGAACAAGTTTCTATGAAGATGATGAAATATCCTGAGAAAATGAGCTATGCGAGTGGGCAAATGGGTTTTCCGTTTATGGATGATAATCGCAACCACCACCACCACCCTCAACAGTCGTATGAGCATCAAATCTCTGGAAATTTGCCACTGCTTCAACTGCTGTTACTAATCCAACTCTTCCTCACAAGAGATGGTTTCATTAGGGGTTTGTCTTCTCTTTGTGTGGTATTACAAGAGCTTTCAAGAGTAGACATTCACATTAGAAAGAGAAAATTTATCTAGTATTATATAAATTTGAGTAATATGTGTAATAAAATTTGAAATTCGTATAATGTTTGCCTATAATATTTTATCTTTATATTAAAATTTTATAAAACTGAATAAAATACTATAAAATCGAAAATATGAAATAAAATAATCAATTATGTTAAGTTTAGGAGATTATTATCGTTATTGTTGTTAAGTCTTTGAAATAATTTTATAAATTTAATTATGTAAATAATTCGGGTATCCAAATAAATACCCTTACCCGTATCCGATCTTTACCCATAAATACGAATTGGGTACATAACGGGTTGAATTACCCAACCAAAAACGGACAGGACAGGTCTATCTATAACAATGGATTTCACTAAAAATGTCAAAAGTTCATAAACCCAAGCTATAGAATATACAAATTCTAACAATCTATCTAAAATCAACTCCCACTAACACTCTTAATCTTGTGGTAGAATCAATGATTTTATTTACACTTCTTAGCAGAGTTGGTGGAAACGATCAAACTTGTAAGTCATATTATACAAACAACATTCGAAACACTTTTGATTTGTTTATACAAGATCATAACTGCTGGAATACAAGATACGAAAACAATCAGAGAACCAAAACCTAAGTTAGGAGACATTTACATGGCAGCCTTAGAACTTAGCATACATCACTTGACCATGAACTATTTCCGTATGGCATAAGCTGGCAATTTGGATAAGTCAGGAATAACAAAGGCAAGTTCTGAAGAGCCTGTCACAAACATGGGACTTCCTCGAGCCCATTTTATGACTGGAGGCTCAGTGCCATTACCCAGCCAACTATGAACCTACACACATAATAATCTAATCAACACAAGCATACGAGTAAACGTTTCCAGGGAAGAACTATGACCGCATTGCTAGTCCAACCTGTTTTCCGCCCCTTACGCTCCATGCATGGGTACTACCATCGCCTGAGCCTACCAAACCATAAGGAAAATGTTTCTACATGGAGTTAGTGTGTATGAGTGCATCATCCAAATCAGTTAAAACTCAGAGTTACCTGAAACAACAAACATCCCATCAGGGCTAAAGGTTGCATCCAAAGTAGATTCTTCAGCTACTGGTTTCACACTGTACGTAGATAGCTGACCACAAAATAAGTCAGATAAACCTGTATGTACGTGTGAAAATTATAAACCATGAGTAGTGAAGAGAATACAAGTGTTCCACGGAATGAATCAAGCACGTGAATGTGACCATCCATGGTTGTAAGCAGCATCATCCTTCCATCATTACTAAATTTCACAACGTTTGCCTCAGAAAGATCATCACCAATGGAAAATATTTCAAAAGGACCCTATGCAAGCAGCTTGTCCACATCAGAAAAAGATACATTTCAATGTTAAACAAAAAAAAAGTGCATACAGGTCGTCTATCAAGCTGCAAAAGACACAAACCATCGGTAACTAATTTTATTTAGTAACAAACCTTTTCGTACATACGAGCATCAAACATTCTAACGTAGCCACCAAAGGCAATTGCAAAAACTAATCCTTGATCATCATATGCTGCAGCAGGCCTTCCTTGGACTCGTAGGAGGCCCTTTAGTTAAGCCAAATGACCGTTTTAGACGGTAAGTAACACCAGCATTTGCACTAGGGGAAAAATGTAATCTACCTGGCATTTCTCTACTCTTTGATCCCAAAGCAGAACAGTTCGATCAAGAGAACCAGATATGAAGCATTCCCCACTAGACAAGCTAAGAGAAACAACTCTGCATATGAAGAAATTGGTTAACACCATCTGCTAAGGAAAAAAAAAGTTGAACAAGTAAAATCAAAAGAAAATAAACCTGTCATGATGTCCTTTGAAGTAGCGCAAGTACTTATTATCATGCAAAGAGAGAAGCCGCAGAGAGTCTAACCAGAAATCATAGTTTTAAGGTCAATAAGATTATGAAGAAGAAGCAATGCATACACATAAATTTGACGTGAGCTGTCTCACCGTCCCATCCATTTCTTGAAGAGTAGATGACAGTTGTAGGATGTGAAGTGAAGCAAACAAGATCAACACCATACTTTTTGCTATTAATTGTCTTTAAGCATCTGACACAGTGAAACCGAAATTCGAATGTCAATAGGAATCCTCAACTGTCAAGGCAAAGTAATCGAGTTGAAACTCACGTAGCGCTTGCAACATCATAGAGACGAATTGAGTCATCGTCGCTAGCCGTAACCATATAACTCGAAGTTTTGTGAAAGTCAATCGAGCTGATTCTGCAATGCTGGAAGCAAAAGCTCTATCTTTTTAAAACCATTATAGCCTAAAACAGACTTTTGACTGAGCAGAGATCGATCAAGAGATGGAAAAGATCATACTATCTCCCAGTTTCAATGTTCAGGTTACCCGAATGAAGGATGGAAGAAATTACATAGTCTCTGAAAACGGCTCCAGGTTCCATGCTCTGTAGAATTTCTTCGCTGAGCTCCAATGAAACTCGGTCCTCCCTCTCTGATTGTGCCCCTAAACATTTCACCAATGAAAATCAATTTGACCGCCACAAAAAGGACATCTTACGATACCACGAAGGTCACTCACCAACCATTTCCTCGACGCGTAGATCGATATCGCCGGTGATCGATAAACTGGCTGAAAAAACCCTAACAAAGGTTTCAAATTGATCGACGTCTTCCACCACCGATGACCGATTATAAGTTTGGGCCAAACAAATACAGTATAGGCTCACGTTCAGATGGGCCCAGTCCAAGTTCAAGCTACAAGGAAAGACTCAGTAGACCGTGATCGTTGATTTGACCATCAACCGGTTTAGATAATTATTCCAATAAATTTTTTAAAAAAGTGAACAGCACCCTCAAATTTTATACATTCAATTTATTTCTCTTTAAGTTAGTTTTTAAACCAATTATCCAAACTTTCATCTTTCCTTACCATATCTCTTAAATTTTTTGATCTCTTTATTTTTTTATCTATGCGATTAAGTAGTCTAATAATTCGTAATTATAAAACCAAAATTCACGATTTAAAATTGGCGTTTAATTAAACTGAAAACAAAACCAAATAAATTAAAAGAAAACCAAACCCGATTTTATTTCACTTACTCTAAACCAACCGAAGAAAAAAATTAGGATTCTTGGTTTCAAAAGATTTCTGTAGAAAGGGAGAGTGTGAATTGATTCAATTATCACATAAGATGGTGAAGATATTGATGGTGGTCGCTGAAGAAGGCGGTAACAATTCGGATGGAGCTTGTAAAAAAAGTAATGGTGATGAAGACCTAAAGATGACATTAAACATCAACTACCAATTTTAATTTGGTTTGGTGTTGTTTTCTATTTCACACTCTTAGGGGGAAAAACGAGAACACTAACTACATATTAAATTGAAAATGATCATGTTGAAAGAGAGAAGAAGCGTCTCGTCCTCTTCGTTTTCTTCCTCCATTAATAGAAAGCATTCCTACTCATAAAAAGCTTTATTATTTTCTACTTCAGCTTCCAAAGTCTCATTTTCGTCTAAAACTTCTCAAAATTCGAGAATAACCCAGTTTTAATCAAAGTTTCGATTTTTCTTTATAAACATAGAAAGAAAAATTTCAAAAGGTGTCCTTCTTTCGTTGGTGGGTAATAGTCAGAGAGGATTTGGTTTTGTTTAAACGCCAAGTGTGAAAGGGTTTGATTTTCTTTTAATTTGTTTGGTTTTGTTTTCGGTTTAATTGAACGCCACTTTTAAATCGCGAATTTCAGTTCATGAATCACAAAGACTACTTAATCCCACAAGTGGAAAAATGAAGAAGTCGAAAAATTCAGGGGGTGTGGTAAAGAGAAATGGAAGTTTGGGTAGTTGTTCAAGAGGTAACAAGTTGGAAAAAAAATAAGTTGGGTATATAAAGTTTAGAGGGTATAGTGATGTTCATCCTTAAAAAAAATGCTAAACCGAAAGAAACTGATAAATTCTTATATTTTTTTTGAATATTTTGCTATTTAGATACTTTAAGAATTAATATTGGTATTTTAATATTTTATTAAGAGAAAATTATAGTATATACTTTATGATAAACAACTTAGAAGAAATACCATAATGACAAAAAATTTATGTGAACTACCATATTGAATTAATAAAAAGACAAATATGTCCGGCTACAATCTATGTGACTTTAATTTGTTAAATTATTAAAAATAATTAATTTTTGTTCTCTTATAGAGATCCACGCTTTTACTCATCATTTCCTTCTCTCACCACTTCTCCTTTCTTAAAAACTACATAATATCACTTTCCTATTGATTAAAGAAAATTGTAACATTTCATAATTCTAAACTTATAAATTGCTCAAATCCTTAACATTTTCTTTCAGAAAATTCAAAGAAGAATTACGCAAGAGGCTTGTGGGTAACTCTGTTTACCGGAGTTTGCTTCTCTATCCTCCTCTCCAACATTCAAAACGTCTTCGACTGTGACATCTTCAAACGAACCAAATCAACCAACAGAAAACCAAGATTCGTCTCCGTTTTCAAAGTCCTAAAATTCTCTTCCCTCGTCACTACGATTATCTCCGCCATGGGTCTTCTAATCTCTGGCGAACAAGACGCTCTAAAGAGAGAAATAAATTGATTCTCAAAAGGCAAATATGCGTATGTGATGGATATAGTGGGGTCAAGTCATTTTGTGGCAGATACTGAGCCGAAATCATAGGACTCATCTTCTCTGTTTCGAGCATGTTATCTAACGTGACCAGCTTCATTATGTGGTCGAAAATGTCGGTTCTTGTGGTAATCTTTTTCAATTTCACGGATGATGAGTTCAACGCTTTCAAAGGTGTCAGTATTTGGTCTATTGTTAATTCATAATTGAAAACAAGTACATGAGTGGACAAACACACATATTTTTATATGTTAGTGTCGTACCAACACATTAGCCATACTAATGTTATACACATTTAGATATGTGATGGATGGACATAATTTAATATGTGGACAAATATTGTTGTTTCCAAGGAACCCAAACAAGATGATGATATGGAAGTAGGTGGACAAGAAGAACAAGGACACACAGGTGGACAAGCTGCATTGGTAGGTGGACAAGAAACATGTGTTGTAAATGGGTGGAAAAACACAAATATTTTGTTCATGAGTCAAAAATATACACTCTTTTATTCATACCTCACTAATGAAACAATTGGTAATGTGCGTTATCATATCATATGGTCCACTACCAGTATGTGGACATAATCAACTCGTATATTAAATTTTAATATATCAGTTTTTTCATCTTGAACATAAGTTTCAACACTACAACCATGGACACGAATTTTATAACCATAAAGTTTACAAAACATCTGACAAACAAAAAATTATTGTTTTGTCCATCGTATCAATGGTCAATAAATATGTCAAAGTATTGTACTATATTATGTCTACTTGAATTGATTTCTGATTATTGTTGTATGTACACAAGTTATGACATACATGCTCATAATATAACAAAAATGGATGCAATATCTTGTGTTTCATACATTATATACCAAAACTATGATAAAAAATACATGGGGAATAGTACCCAAATTCTTATGTCCTTCTATATTGGGTTTTTGCAACTTGCTATATTGTGTGCGGATAAGTTATGCACTGTGAAGTTGCGTTGAACTCGGTGTCTTTCCTGGTTATTTAAGGACGATAAACAACAATGTTTAGTGGACCGATTATGCAAGGAATATAAACAACAATGTCTACAACTAAACAATGTGTCCACCATATACAGATAGACAACGGTAACACAACATCTACATAGTTTTGTCCACTAGCTTCTTATCCACACACAGTCAATAGTCATAATTAACAATGTCCACTGTATACAGATGGATACAATTACGATAACACAACTTATTTATACTAATTATGTGGAATAATTATTATACAATGTATAAAATTTAGCCACTTTTTGTCACTAGTTAATGCCATTAATGGCCATTGATTGAAGAAAACAACTTTTGTACTATAGCTGACACGCCTATAATGATATAGAAATGTATTTTGTTTTTTATCAAATAGCACATACCATCATATTATGGTAATTTTTGCAAAAATACCATATTATAATATATTATATAATATCTCTAGATAATATGGTAGATTTCACTAATATCTCTTTTATTAAACATAATTAGTGAATATGTATAATCGTAATGACAAAAAAGAAAGTATAATTGTGTTTATAAAAAAACTTATTCTGAAAATGCTTTTCTATTATCTAATATATTTTTTTTAAAAACGTCAATATCAATATTATTTTAAAAATATTTATTGTATTCAAAAGATTATGTAGATATCATAAATAAAAATATTATATTAAAGTACCACATTAAATCTAAAGATTTTGTGTCTATATCAAAATACGTAACACATTAAAAAATGAAACTCTTAAACTAATCATACTAGGGCGTGACCCCATGCTTTGTGCGAGATTAAGATTTTGTCCGTCATTTATTTTTAAACAACACACATCACTTTAATGCTAATAATATCCCATATATTTAGTTTTGTTTCTTTTTGGTGTATATGTGTTAAAATATATAGGAATTACTTGAAATACCATCAAAAGAAGTTCAAATTTCAAAAATACCACACACCTCCAAAAGTTCCAAAAATACTACACATTCTCAAATGTTTCAAAAATACCACAAACATAAAAAATGAATTTTAAGGGTTTAGAATTTAAAATTTTGGATTTTTTTTTTTGATGAAATGTTAAATTTATTGATCAAGCTAAAAAGAGTTCAATGTACAAAAGAATGAAAGAATAAAATAGAGATGACTATAACGACTAGACAAAGTAATTGTGGTATATCCGCTGGTGTGAAGTGTGTTGAAAGGGCGCCTCGTTAAAACCTGATACTAGATAACCCAGTGGGACAAAACTAGTATCAGGAAAAAGAGTACAACCCCTCAAACACCACCTGTAAGATATTAGCAAGACGTATAGCAAGATTATGAAGTGTAACAAAAAGCAAACTGGTAGACGGTGAGCCATCAGGTGGGCAAGGATAACCAACGCTGAAGAAGCAGATAGTGCGGTGATTCCGATGTGTAGTGCAGGCTTGTCAGACGATCCGTTATGGTGCGGATTATCTGACGATGCAGGTAGTCTACGCCCCGATGAGGCATAGCATGACGCCGCCCATTCCTCTCGCGCCAGATATGGTAGATCGTTGTTTGAAAGCAGAGGCGCGGTAATGTCTGGTCAATTCGTGAGAGAGTGCAATGTCGGAGAGTGGTGAGGGTGTGGTCCCATGAAGGAGAGAGGTGGTGGGAGAGAAGGGAGGCTGTTAGTGTGGACCAAACAGTGAATACGAAAGGGAAAGCGAAGAATAGGTGATCTCTGGATTCATCTGGTTCCCTGCAAAGCAAGGATGGTTGGACTAATCCCCAGTTCCTCATACGTCGTCCCGTCGGTAACCTGTCAAGAACCGCAAGCCATACAATAAAAACATATCTAGGAATTCCTTGAGGGAACCAGATAGTATGAAACCAAGAATGAGTAGGGTAAGAAGGACTTAGATGTTTCCATGTATGTAGGGAGGAAAATACCGACTTGTAGTCATCGATACCATGTTTCCAGAGAGTGATGTCCGGCCCGCTTGATGGAGTTGGCGGTTGGAGGTTGGTAATACGTTCGTGTAGTGATCGAAGAGATGGCATTCACGGGAAACGTAGGCGCCAAACTTGCTCCAGTGCCACACTAGAAACATTGGCGTGTCGGGGAATGCCAAATTCGCGTGTTCCTCTATCTCCGACAATAGAGATGAGTGGACAAAATTTTGTCCAATCATCGAACCAAAATGATGCGCTCTGAAGCTTGACCCGAGAGAAACGAATAGCTATAGGACGGCATTGCAAAATTTTCCGCCAGATCTATAAACTCTGCATCATAACGTTGGCATCCCTCAACGTGGATCCTTGCAGGAGATGCCGGTTGATCCAAGATGCCCAAACTGACTTGGTACCTGAAATTAAACGCCAAATAATGGAAAGAGAGAATACCATAGATGTGTCCTCGAAATTCCGGATGCCCAGACCACCTGCATTCTTCGGTTGACAAACCTGAGCCCATGTGAGCTTCGACATGTGATGATTAGTTGGCGAACCTGACCACAAAAATTTACTGCATAGGCTATTGATCTCATTGATACAACACTTAGGGAGACGAAAAGTGGATTGCCAAAAGTTGACCGTGGTGACTATAACCGTCTTGATAAGTTGCAAACGCCTGGCATATGAAAGAATTTTTGTTGCCCATGTAGTCATTTTGGTTTGAATACGATCGATGAGCGGGGCATAATCTGCCCAAGAAAGCTTCTTGGTTGTTAACGGCAGCCCTAAATAACGGATTGGGAGCTCCTCCAGTCGTATGTCGAGACCTGCAACATAATCTAGAAGGGAGGCAGAGGGGTTAGCTGTGAAAAATATGGATGATTTAACAAGATTGACCCGTAACCCCGAAGCCTTGCCGAAGACATCAAAGAGACATAAGACAGCGTGCAACGAAGAAGGCGTTCCATCAGTGAAGACTAGTATATCATCGGCGAAGCAGAGATGGGTCAAAACTGTTTCCCGACACCGAGGGTAGTATCCAAAATGCCGTGATGCAGCACTTGCATTTAAGAGCTTCGACAAGAAGAAACCCTTTTAAACGTCAGCAAAACACTTTTAATAGAATCTTGTAATTGACATTACACAAACTAATATATTGGAATTCGCATCTATCCAGGGTCTCTATGTTTTCGAAATAAGACAAAAGCATGTCTCATTAAGCCTCGAATCTAGGTGTCATGTTTTCATGAATATCTGAATCGAATAGACTACGGCTTCGAATGGTAACAACGGATCAAGCGGTGCGGGACGTAGTGCGGTGCGGGTTAAGTGCGGTTTGCGGAACAAGTGCGGTGCAGTTGAAATTACAGTGCGGGATGATGTACGAATGGCAACAAAAATAAAAGGCGGTACAAAATAATAAAAATAAATTAATTAAAATGATATTAATATAAAATATAAAATATAAATATAAATAATTTCAACAAGGATTTAAACATGCAAAATATGGATTTAGATTTTCTTGTCATACATTTTTAAAGCTAAGTCTATTCTAGCGATTTCCGGCATCACTTCCGACTAAAGTCCGATCTTGTTTTCTCTTCATCTCTCCCTTCTTTTGGGTTGTATTTGTGCTGCATGCATTGCTTCTCCGTCTTTCTTCAGATATCTTAGCTTTCTTCCTCCTCGTTGCTATCTCTGGCTTTTTATCTCGTAGATAAGTGCTATTATCTCTTTCTTCTCTCAACTTCCCTTATAAATGGCAGATAACCTCTGGACCTCTCTGCAGAACCTCAATCTTGGCTCTGACCGCACACCATTTCAACCGACCATTGATGGCCAACAACAACGCGATAACAACCATCGCCTGAGCCTCTTTGTCAAAACGGTGAACCCGGTTCATCAACATGTTCATCCTTTGAAGCAGACGATGCCGATAGCTTGGAAATTGGAAAATTGTGTAACCAACAGAGTAATCGATGATACCACGGTCCAATTCTTTTTCAAGTCTGAGCATCACTTGATGCATGTCCTTGAAGATGGTCCCTGGACCTTTAAAGATTGGATGCTAATTACTGATCGATGGACTCATCGATGGTCCCCCGATTATCTTCAGAAAATCTCCTTTTGGGTTAAATTTCTCAATATCCCTGATGAATTCCGCGATGAAGCCATGCTGAAAGAAATTGGACAAAATATTGGGGTTGTTGAAGAAATTCGATTGAAGGAGCCTATTAACAACAAGCCAGCGGAAGCCTGGGCGAAGATTTCTCTCTCAGCTACCTCCAACCTCATCTTTGCTCTTCATATTCAATTCCGAAGAGGAGAAGCACCAACTCTTATCCGCTTCCAGTTTGCTAAACTTCGCAAGTTCTGCTTCAAATGTGGCTCGTTGAGTCACGATCAATCTATTTGTCCTGTTCAATCTGATGCTGCTGTGCCGGATTATATTCCGTTGGAGATCCCCCAACCGCCATCTCTGCCGGATATCCCTATTGTGCCTGCTATCCAAACTATGCAACGCAGTGGCCGTCTTCTTCTCGAACAAACTCGGAAACGAAAAGCAGATGATCAAATTCTTGAAGACACTGCATCTTTAAGCCATCAGCTTAAGGCCAAACGTCCAGTGACTTCAAATATCAAAGGGAGGGTGGATATCCCAAAACCACCACTCTCAGAATGAAGATTATGCACTGGAACTGTCAGGGACTTAGGAACACCCTGACAATTCAATCTCTTTTTGGAATCAAGTCTAATTTTGCTCCAGACTTGATGTTCCTCACGGAAACCATGATTGAGGACCCTTTTGTTATGCATCTTTGTTCTCAGTTAGGTTATTCAGGATCTTATTTAGTCTCTCCTCTTGGAAGAAAAGGTGGCATTGCATTTTTTTGGAAGCAGGATATGCACATTGAGTGCCCTGCTGCACCTTCTCCCCCATTATAATACTTTTTGGTTGCGTTCTGGCTCTTCATCTTTTAAACTTATCTATCTTTATGGACCTCCTAATAAAACATAAAGACATGCTCTATGGAACCACTTGGTTGCACTCTCTGGACAAACAAGTAACCAATCCAATTCTGTTCTTTATTTGGGTGATTTGAATGATATCATCTCAAACACAGAGAAGTTTGGGGGCAAGCTTAGACCAGAAAGTTCCTTTTCATCCTTTAGAAGATTTACTTCCTCTCTGGGTTTGGTTGACGTTAAATATCATGGTGGGAAGTACACATGGTGTGGTAACCGATATAATCATCATGTTAAGACTCGCATTGATAGAGCCATGGCTTCAGCTGACTGGTTCTTGAACTTTCCTAATGCCTATGTCTCCTTGCTGAATTGGACAACATCTGATCATAGGCCTATCCTGTTGGATACCAATGATCTTAAATGGAAGGGCAAACCACAATTTAGATATGATATTAGATGGATCAATAACCCAGAAGTACATCAAGCAATTCATTCTCTCTGGAATCAACATTGCCTCCACCTCCAACCTCAACACTTTATGAAAGGACTAGACCACTGTAAGCAGAGACTTATTCAATGGAAGAAGGACCATCCATACAATTACAGTCATCAAATTCAAGATCTTCAGTTCCAACTGCACAACATATATCAACAACCTCAAGTGGATTATCAACTGCTCAAGGATGTCAAACTTCATCTTCGAAATGCCTATCACAATGAAGAATTATTCAATAGGCAGAAAAGCAGAGTTGCTTGGTTATCAGCAGGAGATCAAAATTCCTCATACTTCCACTCAAAGGTCAAACAGAGAAGATCTCAGAATCGCATAGTCATGGCTGAGGATGTAGATGGATCTATTCACCATGATCCTGTTAAAATACAGGAAGTATTCATTTCATATTACCATTCCTTGTTTAACACTTCCACTGAGGCATGTACTGAGCATTATGATATTTTTTATGGTTTACAGCCTCGTGTAACTGCACAGATGAATTCAACTCTGACAAGAATGGTTACTGATCATGAGATCCAACAAGCTCTTCAGCAAATCAATGGTGATAAAGCTCCTGGACCAGACGGGTTCACAGGACATTTCTACAAGGCTCACTGGACTACCCTTAAAGCCCCAGTCTCTGCATACATCTACAAATTCTTTGAACAAGGTATCCTTCCTCAAGGTATTAATCATACTAATATCTGCCTTATACCTAAATCACCCAATCCCATTAACCCTAAAGACTTTAGACCTATTAGCCTGACAAATGTAGCTTATAAGCTCATTTCTAAAATACTTGCCACAAGACTTAAACCTTTTCTTAATCAACTCATATCTGTTAACCAATCTGCATTTATCCAAGAAAGACAGATAACTGACAACATTTTAATTGCCCAAGAGCTTCTTCATTCTTTGAACACAAGAAAGAGGAAATCTCCTTCAATGGTTTTCAAACTAGACATATCAAAAGCATTTGACAGTGTAAATTGGAGTTTTCTGATGTTTATGCTTCGTAAGTTGGGTTTCTCAGAAATCTGGTGTTCTTGGATCTATGCTTGTATTTCCACCCCTACATACTCTGTTCTACTCAATGGCACACCTTATGGCCATATCAAACCTACCAATGGTTTAAGGCAGGGAGATCCTATATCTCCATTTCTCTATCTTATGGTCTCTGAAGGTCTCTCATACCTCTTGAATGACTTGGTTCACCGTAAACAGCTGGAAGGTTACAAAGCCAGTAAAAATGGGCCATCAATCTCACATTTATTCTTTGCTGATGACTGTTTGGTTTTTGCAAGAGCTTATGACCAAGATTGCAGAGCATTGCGTGATGTATTAACCCTTTATGGTAAACTCTTTGGTCAGAAGGTTAATCTCCTCAAATCCTCAGTTATTTTCAGCAAACACTGTCCTTTAGGAGCACAAAGAATGGTCCTGCGTTTAACTAAGATTAGACGTTTTGGTGGTACAAATCAATACTTGGGTTTGCCTGAAACAATAGGCAGGAGCAAAAAGGATACATTTGCTTTTATTTTACAAAGAGTTGAAAGGAAAATTCAAAGTTGGACAACTCAATTTCTTTCGTTTGCTGGCCGTGAAGTTTTGATTAAATCAGTTATAACAGCTATACCAGCTTATCTCATGTCCTGCTTCATTCTTCCAACTGGTCTTCTTAAGCGCATCACTAGTCTTATCAGGAAGTTCTGGTGGCACAGCTATACCTCCAATTCCGGTAAGGGTATTCGTTGGGTTTCTTGGCAGAAGATAACCAAACCTAAAGATGAAGGTGGTGTTGGTTTTAAAGATCTTGAATCTTTTAACACTGCTCTTTTGGCTAAACAAGGATGGCGTATCATTACTCATCCTGATCTTTTGCTTAGTAAGGTTTATAAGGCTAAATATTTCTCGAAACAACAAGCTCTGGATTCAGAGTATAAGCCTGGTAACAGTTATGCTTGGAAGAGTATCCATAGAGGCATTCAACTACTGAAAGAGCATACGCATTGGGAGTTAGGGGATGGCCAAACAATTCGAATCTGGAAAGATAAGTGGTTACATAAACCTGTATATTCACCAGCTACTCTTTCCCCTTTTCCTGTGGATTGCAATCAGAAAGTTTCCTCTTTGCTCTCATCTTCTATTTCAGGTTGGAATATTTCTCGAGCTTCCCAGTTTCTTTTGCCTCAAGATTGTGCAGCCTTAAGCACTATCAAGCCCTTTTCAGTTGGAGTTAAAGATCAACTCCTCTGGAATTACACGCCATCTGGTGATTATTCAGTGAAATCAGGATACAGATGCCTCAATCAAGCCCATCCTTTCACTCTGCCTTCCACATCCACTTTACAAACTCTATCAAAGGCCATCTGGAAACTGGATGTTCAACCCAAACTTCGTCACTTTATGTGGAGAGTGTTACATCAAGGCCTGCCAGTGGGTATCCAAATGCACAAAAGAAACTTAGTTCCCACCACAACCTGTTACCTCTGTGGTGAGGAACAAGAATCAGTACTCCACTTATTCTTCCAATGTCGGGTTTCCACAAAGGTTTGGGAGTTATGTGGCTTTAATGTTCAACATAATCCCTATGATCTTTCAACAGCACTACAACACTTGTTATTTCCATCTCCTCCTAGTCCACACCGTGCTGAACTTGCTGTTCATATCCTTTGGAGAATCTGGAAGTTTAGAAATGATTAATCTTTAATGGAGTCAAGAGGGGCCTTCCAGATATTATTAATATAGCCATAGCCAGTTTCAAAGAATGGCAATCCTTGCCAATTTCTTTAACACAATCTTTTAAGGAAAAACATCCCATTTCCCCTGTTAACTACCACTGGTTACATACTAGTACTAACCACTTCTTTCTCTACACAGATGCCTCCTGGATCACAGCACAAGATCGTATTGGAACAGCTTGGTTGCTCACCAATGGTGTTGATCTTATAGCATATGGCTCCGGTGCAGGACCTCCTATGGAATCAGTCTTTCACGCTGAGGCATATGGAGTATTCTGTGCTATCCGTTCAGCCAATACACTCGGCTACACCAACATCCATCTCTTCAATGATAATGCACGTTTAATGACATTACTTCAACATTATCATTCACCTACCCGACGTTCGGAATTACGACACGGCTCTGCAACAATCCTTCTTCAAGATATCTTAGCCATGGGTCAACTATCGATCTCTTCTTTTACTTATCTATCTAGATGTAATTTTGGCTTTGTTGATACTCATGCAAAGCATGCGCGTTTGTCTAATGGTTTACATTTTGTAAAATGTTTGCGTTAATCTAATCTAAGTTTCAGCCAAAAAAAATTTTAAACATGCAAAATAGTATATGAATGATAATATATTACAATTTTAGTTTTTTAATAGAAAATTAATATATTATTTATGATTTACTAATATCAAATAAAAATTTTATGTATCAAATAATTTTATTTATTTAATACACGTTTTATACAAAACTAAAATACGTAACTTCTTATAAGAAACAAATTTTTTTATATATCAAATATATGTATTATATACATATATATGAGTATACATATAAATATATAGATATGTATAGTATATATATTAACATAAACCTTCGAATCATATATATAGAGCCAATTATAATTATAAGTTGAAAAAAGGAAGAAAAAAAAAGAAAGCCAAAGTTCGAACCGCTGCAAATATCATACGTATCAATGATAAGTGCGGTTTTGTTAAAAGATAAACAAACAAAAACAAAAAAAAGTAGGTGCGGTATTTAAGCATAGTCAACCGCGAATTAGAAAATATGTTGAATGGAGATATTAAGTGATTTTTACCTGTCCCGCTGTTGAACCGCGTCATCCATTCATACACTACATGTGACCCAACAACTATAAAATAATGCTTATACGATGAAATAAATAAATACAAGAAAAAACTAAAACTATCTTTCCAAATTTTAAGAGCAATAGGGATAAGGATAAGATAAAGATACAAATATTTTTATCTTGATTAACAAAACACTGATTTGGATCATATTCATCTATTAAAAAATTGAATATGTTAGCCAATTTTTTAATTTAAAAAATATTACAAAAGTAAACAAAAATAAACTCCAAACATTATTAATAAAATCTTTGTAAAAATCTTCAATAAAATATTTTGTTTGGTATTGTAAAAAAATTATTAGCCAACTAAAATGAATAAAAAGAAAATCAAGTGAGTGGGTGATTTACTACTTATATCCGAAAAATAAGACCACCTCTATTGGAGTATTTAGTGAATTTTTTACCCTAATAAATGATAAAAACATTTCTTAGTTAAGCAATTTTAGAAAAGTTAAAATATCATTGTGTCAAATATTCATTGGATTTTTTTAATTTTAATTTTAATTTTGTTTTATTTTTCTCTTTCTTCTATGTTTTGAATGTTTTGGATTAAGAATCAAGATATTCTTCACTAATAGAAGAGGTTTTAGTTTTAAAAACCGTTTGGTTCTTAAACTCTCTAATTTGATAAAAAAAATTTAAAATTGTTTTTATGAGTATTTGCAATGGAGATACTCTAAGGAAACACTATAAAAAACAAAAACTGAAACTCTACATCTATAAATATGTAGCGCTAGCCACTAGAGCAAAGCTTTGTACTAGTCACAAAAAATAATAACCCTTCACGTAATCACGTTCTGTGGATTCACTCTATCTTCCAAAGATTAAGCTTTGTGTTCTTCAGGCATCATCATCATCATCATCAACATCATGTATTTGTCTTCAAGACTCACTTGTCTCATTGTGTGTTTTCTTCTCTTCATGACTCCACTTTTCACATCAGCAACAGCAGATCAAGCTCGATGCGAGTCTCACACCTTCAACAACAAAAAGCGTTTTCGCTCTTGCTTAGATCTTCCGGTTCTAGACTCATATCTACACTCTAGTTACGTTCGAGAAACAGGACTTCTTGACGTTGCTTATCGTCATGCAAATCTTGAGTCTTCTAATTGGATCGCTTAGGCTATAAACCCAACAAGTAAAGGCATGTTGTGGCTTATCGAAACTTAACATCTGATGTTATACATGCTTACACTTCTTCCATCAAAAGCAAAATAATTATTGTTTTTGTTAATTATTTTGCATTCAACTGTTTGCTTGAAGTTTATACATACTAGCTAGAACATGAGCTTGTGAATTATGCAAATTTTAAATACAAATTATTATTTTTGTATATTCCACACACACAAGCACTCAAGATTTGGTTTGATTTTTATTCAGAATGGAAAAGCCGTTATGACTCAATATTTGGACTTTTTTCAAAGTGGTTATATATTATTTTTTCAACCGCCTGATTGATTTTTTTGTCATGTTTCCTTTTTAGTAGTGTATATAAGGGCAAAAGAATATAGTACAATCTCAATACAACAATATTTGATACCAAAAAATTGATTCATAGATCCAATCGATTCTTGATTGGCTTGAGCCTTGAGATAAACGTTATAGTTAAATATTTGAAAAACCAACATTCTTAGCCGTATTGTTTCTGAAATTTATTGCAGTATTTTAACTAAAGAAATCTACTATATTATTTTTAATTGCTATCAATACAAAAAAACAAAATAATAATTAAAGGAAGAAGTAAAACTATCTCTCCAAATTTTAAGGGGAAAAAAAACTTCTCAGACACAAGTCTTGAGGTCTTCCGAAGATGAAGTTTTCCACGCTGGCGGAAATGCTTGCCGCCAACGTCGCATCCTCTGCTCCGTCGCACGTCTTTAGATTGTAGGTTTTGTCTTTTTCGATTATTTCTCTTTTTTCTCTCTGTTGTTCACCACTCCACCGTGAGCCATGGTGGTATGGGATTGAGACACCGTCGCTTTAGGAGGCTCCTCCTCCTTCCTATCGTATGTACGTCGTCTCCCCTGTTGCAGAACTAGCTCTCTAGTTTCAACTGGTTTTCCCATCTTCAAACCTCTTCTCTTTATTCAAGTTTCACCTTCATTATTTCTGGTCTTGGAGATATGGACCGGCATGACCACCAGTCAGTGGCGGAGTTAAAATTTTTTTTTTATCAGGAGCAGAAAAAATGTCGAAATAAAACATACTTTATGAAGTGTCAAAAGTTTGTCTACAAACATATTCTAAATTCACTCATACTTTTAATATTTTTTTTATCACAGTTTCATTAATTAGATGCAAATTCAAGTAAAATTTTTTCGGCTTATCAAACTAAACAATCACTAAAAAATTAATTACCTACGGTTTTGTAATATGGTCTTCTCAAGCCAATTACTATAAATATCAAACAAAGCAGAGTTGAATCGTTTTAATGCACTTCTCATTATTTTTTGAGGAAAATTATGACTATATGGTTGAGATGGACCTCTAGCTATATATTTGCGTCTTACCTCGTCCATTTGATTTAGATGATAATCTTATCTTTATCTTTTTTCACTGGATCATATGTTAAATCATACAAATTATTATCAGATTTGTAGCGGATGTTCTTTCATAATATTTCTCCATTAAAAATATGCAAAAATGGTAAAATATAATAAAATTAACAAAACACCATTGCTTTTTAACATCTCACAAATAAAATAAAAACTTAAACTAAAAATACAACGAGTTATCTAATTATTATAATAGAACTATGTACAAAGTCACAATAGATATTCTCCTTACATTAAAAGAAAAAAACCCAAATAACATCAGACATATTCATTTAGTGCCTTTTCGTACAGTCTACATCTTTCTGTATTGTCATGAATAAACACTACCTTATAATTAAAGGGGGCATAATTCATTTTGTAAATAAAATAACAATAGATTATAAAAACTTGGGGGGGGGGGTGGCAGATGCCCCACCCAATTAACACACACCTCCGCCCATGCCACCAGTTGTTTCTACTAGTATTATGTAATTGGAAGTTGGAGTTTGTAGCCTCCTCCCTGAAGAAGCTTAGTCACATCCAAAGTTTCCAGTCTCTTTTGGATCCGCTTGAACTCCTTATGGCTTACGCTCACTATTTCACGTTTTCATGCTCTATGAATAGAGTTGTTGGTGTTTCTTCACTTTCGCCTCTCTCTCCACTACAAAAAACAGAAAATATTGTGACGTTTGTTTGAGAAAAAAATGTTGGTCACCAATCAAAGACGTTTTACATACAATTTTGTGACTAATTATTTTTTGTCACAACTTTGTTGTTATTTCGTCACTATATTGCAACGGAAGAAATTAGTGACTTAAGTAGTCACATATAGTAACGTAAATGTAACGATAGTATAACAGTAACATGTGTGACTATAGTGAAATGAAATGTATAGTAATAAATTAGTGACATAATAGCGATGTAACTGTGACGTACATGCGTATCACCATTGTAACACATATTGGTTTCAAATGTGATTGTTATGGTGTTACCATTTGAAACGGCATATGAATCAACAAGTAAGGAATGATGGATAGTAATGATACAACGAGATATTAAAATACGATCATTTTATTTTGGCTTCACAATCAACTCAAATATGTTACATACCGTATCCACTAGTGTCTAAAAAAAAATCAATAGTGGAAAGAAACAATCGTTATACGACTAATAATTAGAAGAGAGAGAAAGAGAGTCTGACACGACACAGTAGACAGTCCACCATATAACGAACGAGTGGACGAGTCGAGGGGCAAAACATAGATACACGAGCCATATAGATTATGGGAAAACTAATTATAAAAAGTATTGATAGATTCTTAATTTTGATGCTACTACTAGTTATACACCTAATTAGCCCTAAGATATATACCTAAACATATTTCACCGGATCATATGTTAAATCATACAAATTATTATCAGATCTGTAGCGGATGCTCTTTCATAATATTTCTCCATTAAAAATATGCAAAAATTGTAAAATATAATAAAATTAACAAAACACCATTGCTTTTTAACATCTCACAAATAAAATAAAAACTTAAACTAAAAATACAACGAGTTATCTAATTATTTTGCTAAGCAATCTTCTACTCAATTTTATTTACAAGGTATGTAATAAAATAAAACCCATTTTCGACGGAGGAAGAAGCACTTGTGCCATTAGTACAAATTGGTTTCAGTTGTAAAGGTCAAAATTATTAGGGGGATTTTTTTTTAATTACAGGTGATTATCTCGTGGACGGTGCAAATCAACTCGAATTGGGGTTTGGTTCTAGAATTTGAGTGATGGCTTGAGATCGAGAGATTTCCAATTGTTAAATTCATTTGATCAACTATGATGATGGCGGTGAGTCCATGACCGAGAAAGGAATGTGAATTCTTGATGGCTAAAAGCTTGGAGTCATGGAACGTCAGCTATGGTTGAAAAACTTATCAAACACATTAATAATAGTAATCTCAAGTTTCTCAAGAAAATCATGAGAATAATAGACAGATAAGTAAAAGTCTCTTACAAATAAAAGTTTTATTAGTCTTTTGTAAATTTCCAAAATGTTTGAGCTTGAAACTATATTGTGCAGACTCAACATAAAGCTACCAAGTATCAACCATAGAGGTAAGGTATGGAAGTTTATTAGTTGAAACATAGTGTAAGATTGTTAAAGGAAAGGCACTTCCAACACTGTGGAACACGACTAGCAATTTTTCCCTGTGAGTACTCAACAAGTTTTTCAAAATCATAAATTGTTGTTATTTTTGATTCTTGATTGCTTTAAAGCCACTTAATTTAAATTATGTTGCGTTTTTTCTCTCCAGAAATTTGATCAGCATCCCAAATGTGTTAATGACATCTTTTTCAAAAGCTAGGGAGGTTAGTAGGTGATGAAGTTACTGATCTTCTTACTAGTTTTGATTATAAAAAACTATGTCGGTACTCAAGTAATGAGTAGATTTGGGTGAGTTGTTGACCATAGCTCTAAATTTACATTTTTATTGTATGCATTGTTTATCGAATCATGTTTTATATTTTACCTTTGTAGACTATTAGAATACTTTTGAAGTGCCTGATGAATCTGAGAGCTATGCAAGCTCCCCATATATTAATACCAAGGTCACTGCATCTGAGAGATCAAGCACCATGGCACAAAAGTGTATTAGGTTGAATTATAATGATGATCATTTATGGTGTCCAACGACAAGTCATTTCCTTTTATAGCATATCACTATTTCAGAGGAAGGATTTGATACAACAGCTCAAGCAAGAGCTGGAACAGACAAGGATAGTTTTGTAGAGAATGAATCCTTCTATGTCGTCTACTAGTAAGAATCTTACTGTAAGATGATGTTTTTAGTTGTTATATGATAAAAATTTGTTAGTTTTACGCACTGTAACAATATAAGCTATCATATTAGTAAATAATATCATTACAGTTTCTTTAATGTTTTTATGCAATAATTTTTGAGTAATATATTGTTCCAATTTGAGACAATATTTCTATTGTAATGGGTGAAAAATTTAAGACGTGGTAGTACCAAAGTACAAAAACATGAGACTTTTTTACTATTAATTGTGATGAATGAACGTTAATTTTTTGGTCTCGAGTTGCGACTATTTGATACTATACTTGTGTCCCAAAATGTAACATATTTGGAACGTATTTTTGTCACGACATATGACAGTTGTGAGACGATGTTTGTAGTTGCTTTTTGATACAAATGTGTTACTTTTATGCACTGTAACAATTTATGACAAAATAGTTACTACACAGTTGTGTCACAAACTGTGTGACGTTTTTGTTACAAATAAAATTTTGTGACATTTTTATTGTGACTGTTGACAGATCATCACTAATTCGTAACAATCTTTACATTGTGACGAAATATCTCTCATTATGACGAAATAATACGTCTCAATAGACTAAATTTCTTGTAGTGCTCACTCAAGTTTGAGTGTTTCTAATGGCTCCATGATCAGATCCTCTTTGAAAAAGCTTTCCCTATACTCAATTTTCAAATCTGGTTTAGTTACATCATTACCAAATTTTAGATGTGGACTTTGCATCTTCTACCTGAAGTGGTTAGGTATGTCCCTACCTATCTTTCTTTGAACGTTACCTAACTCTCTTTCTTTAAACATATGTGTTAAAGCAAATTTGAGTCTTGTGGCTACAAGATTGTGTAGTTTGTAGAGAGTTCTTTGGTCTAGTTGTCCATTTGCGTAGGAAGTTTCCAGTGGTCTAGCTCTTTTTGTAATGAGTTGGTTATAAGTTGTATTTTTCTGGTTTCAAATTTGGAAGAATTTGCAGTTTTCTCGATTTTTTTTGCTAATAATAGTTTACCTTGTATTGAGGTTTCTACTAGTTTTGATCTAGTCTATTCGGGTTCTTTTGTTATCCCGAGTTTACCTTGTATTGAGGTTTCTACTAGCTTTGGTCTAGTCTATTTTAACGCTAGGAGCTTAGTCTTGTTTACTAGCTATGATGTCTACTTTGTTGTTGATGTAATGTGGATTGTGCAGGTGAACTATGATCTGGCTATCCTCTTTGCTAAAAGAAGTAATTTCCCTAGTCTTCTATTCACAAGAAAATTTGTGCATATGGTGCTCGTAGCAAAGGCTTTGGATTTGTACTTGTATTTTCTCTCATAATTAGAAGAGAACTTCTTAGACACAAGTGTATGTCATTACACTAAAGTCTCTTTCCCACTTTTCTTAGGACTTATTTCCAATGAGTATCAAAGGTTCATTCAAGATGTTTCAGTGCACTCATCTCTTGGTTCTATCTTTTATGTTTTTGTTACTGCTTTTACCTTTTGGATAGCGGATGTTTTAGTTATGTTTATCTTATTATGTGTAATCATCTATTTCTTTAGTGGAGTGTATACACTTCTATTTAGTAATGAAATATTTGGTTTGACAAAAAGAATAATAATTAATTAGAAAACCCCTAAAAATATGTAAACAACCTAATCACAATCAAACTTCGAATCACGCAACAAAGAACAAATGATGATTTGCAAAAAATCCAAAACTGAGTCCTATCAATAAAACAAGATTGATGTACAGCCATGTTAAAATAAAATGGATTTTAGTTTTGATTTTCAATTGATGATTTAAACTCATATTAACTCAAATAAACATACGATTACCCTACCAAAACCTACAATTAAATCACTGTTTCGAATCCAAAAATCAAAATCGCGAGAATCACAAAAGAAGATATATTACGCAACCACATAATGTGTCTCACATTTGGAAGCGATGATAGTGTTACGACTGGTTGCTGTCACTAAAAAATCTTTTTAAGTCGCATAAAAAGAAAGAGATGATGATTGGAATTTACATTTGAGGAATATGTTTTATGTATGTAAAAAATTGTCACATTCACTGACTCTCTTCACAACATACAATAAATATTCATCAAATATATCCACTATTCGTGAAGCAATTCACAAGAAGTGATCAGTGTTCATGATCACTACAAGAAAATCAAGGCAAAAATAACGAAAAAAGTGACGGCAGAGAATCGTCGTTAATTAACCGACATATATACGACGAAAATATGACCGTGTAAAAAGTTGTCGCAATATTGTTGTTAAAATAACGCCCGCCTGTAAAGGTGTCGGTTAATTAACGATGACCGTTTTTCATCGTACAATTTGTCAGTATCACCCATTTCATTATCTCGGTAATTTTTGATAGAAAACTCCGTCGGTATTTTACGAAAAAAAATTTGTCACTGTGGCGTGGGTTTATCCGTCGATGGTTATATGACCGTTGTAAGTAGTCATTTGACAAAAATCGACAGAATATTCCATCAATTTTTTTTTTAAATTATAAAACCACACCTCGCATAATCAATAAACTTGAGACAAACTACATTTTTACTCTAAGGTAGACAAACTTTTTTATTTGCATTTAAATGTTGTCTTGCTTTTATTCTAAGTTTTATGGTTTGTGCAGTTTCATAATATCTTCTTATGACCTATTTTCCATCTAACAGGAAAAATATTACTATTTACTATACCCAACTTTCAAATTTGATGACATGCACGTGGAGAAGCCAACGTTTTTATCTGAGAAGAAAGATGCTGGAACTATTTTCATCGGATTGCAGGGTTCGAGATTTAATATTTATTTTAGTTTATTATTTTCTTACTAGTTATCTTTTAAAATTAATGTTGTATTTTAATTAATTTTTAATTTTATTAAATCTTTATTTTAATTTTAAGTTAAATTTTTATTCATTATTTTTAATTTTATTTTTGTTTATTTTTTCTAATCTGTCGGTATACCATCGGTCAAATTGCATCAATTAATCGTCGATTAGTTACCGACGGTTAACCGATAAAAATGGTACGAAGATGAACCGGTCGCCTTTAACCTACCAAAATAATATGTTTGAGTTATTGTCGTAAATGTATTGATGGTTAAATGAAAGAGGACCGATAACATTATATACCAACAGTATTTGTCCTTCAGTAAAACGACATTATTCCGTCAGTATACATCCATCAAAAATTCCGTCGTAAAATAATGATATTAATACGACAGAATAGTTTTACCGACATTATCCATACGATCGGTTTGTTCTATTGCTAATCTGTCGCTTAGACGTACTGACCGTCGTCTTTGGATTATTTCTTGTAGTATTAATGACAGAAACATAGACAACAATATATTTCTTTCCTTTTTATTATTTTTTATTTTTCAAGTTACAGGAAAAACTAATCACTAAAAACTAAAAATACGACTAATAAATTATTTGGCTGAATTTTCTAGAGATATTTTTGTATAAAAAAATAACAAAAACAAAAATCAAAAAATAGGAAAAAAAAAAAAAAAAAAACAAAAATCACAAAATACCTTATTTCCAAATTTAATATCATAAAGTACCTTAAAGCCAATCTCATCCAATTGCCTAAAATGCATTTTTAGTACCATTGAGTTTACAATGCACCTCTTTTTAATTATAAATCATTTTCGTACTCTATTAGCATTTTTCTTTTTATTACTGTAAATGCGTAAAATATAAAATCATTTCTCATATTTATTACATTACAATAACATCAAAGTTATATTTTTAGATATAAGCCGCATTGAATTTTAAAATTGTATTCTTGATTTCTAAGTTTAATTATCTTAAAAGACTATAAAGTACGTACTATTTTAAATTATGGCAGAAACTTAATTAATATAAAAAGTAAAACATGAGGGTAACTGTTTTATCATGAGAGAAATATAGTAATTTTGTCATATAGTTTTCTATAATTTTTCTTTATTTTATATATCTACATGTAACATATTTAAAATGTATTTTCCATGTGTTGTTTCGAAATCATCTTATGGTTTATTCGCTTCATAAAAGTATTACAGTGTTCTTTACTTTTCATAGATCTTAGAAAAAATCAAGCATTTATTAAAATGTTTTGAAAATATATGATCAACTAAAATTCTTGCATGCATGAACTTTCATTTATACTTTTTGTATAAAAAGATGAATAGATTCATGGTTAGTTTTACATAATTTTTTTTCTAAAATCATATGTGATTTGTCACTAGGAGATGTGCTTATGTGTTAAATCCTTGTCAAACATAACTCACTCTTCATATTATAGATTTACTAATTTCTACTTAAATTTTTCGTTTTCCATGTTTTTAACCATATTAAAATTTGTTATATTGTTTATACTATCTGAATAAATATATTACCACTAGATTAGGATCCACAATATTATACATGGATAACTTATAAATTAATCCATA
This sequence comes from Iberis pinnata, assembly GCA_900406425.1. Taxonomy (NCBI): domain Eukaryota; kingdom Viridiplantae; phylum Streptophyta; class Magnoliopsida; order Brassicales; family Brassicaceae; genus Iberis; species Iberis pinnata. Next base: position 12,798 of record OVBE01001281.1, on the reverse strand, counting down.
TAATTACATTCAACATTGACAATAGCATTTAGTAGTTGATATTTACGCTAAATATATAGTATATGTAATAAGATTGGATATATATATATATATATATATATATATATATAATTCAGGTTTCCCAACATTCCCCGATAGGGCAAGGATCTACGTGTTAGACTATCAGTTATGCCACCTGATAGAACATGGGTCCACGTGTTAGACTATATGTTCGATCAAACTATCCACATGGGTGGCCAAATGGCTCTCCACGTGTCGGGTCCTGAAACACTGCAGTCCATATATGAATACGACAGTGGTTAGAACTCGAATTCATGATGCGGATATCTCAGCTGAGAATCTATTACCACCAAAACTAGAGACTCCGGTTATAAGACTGGATTATTGTAATCGCAATTCTATGTTTAAATTATTGAACAAGATTTATTTAGAATATATATATATATATCGCAAAAATGATCAACATCAGTAAATAGATACCATAGACATGATAACATTCGTTATCATAAAAATTAACTTCTACATATCTTTTATGGCACGATTACAAAAATATGTCTAGATATTTTAGTCTGCATATTTTACATACGATAAGTCTGTGTAGTGTATAGTTACTATTTATTAATTTTATAAAAAGAAATTATTTATTTTTTCGATTTATTAGTTTATACTTGTAAAAACTAATGATATGTCGTTATGTCATAATCTTGTGAATTATGATTAATATATGTGTTGCGTTCACATTATAATAAGATATGAAAGTTTTGAGGAGTTTTAGATAACGGTTCATATATTATGATTAACAGTTATTCTCTACAAATTATTTTTAAAATCATATCACATTAGATTATTGTTTCTAAAACTATATCGAAATGTGAAACATAAAATTTTGCCGTTAATCGGAATACACGGTAACTTTTATTAATAAACCGGTATAACTAATTAACAATCCAAAACATCTAAACCGGAGACAGTTATCTAAACCAATAGAGAAATGACGGCGTACTTTAGCGACCGTTGTCCAAATCAATGGCCTTATTGGTTCTGATGAACTCGATACAGTCGGCCACGGCTTCGCTATGATAAGTGTCGGTGTGGTTATAGTACTTTTGGCACCGGGTTGAAGCTGGCTGCTGCTTGTTACGGCGGTGAGACGTAGACTTGGAGACGGCAGAGAACATGATAAGGCGGAGAACGGCCTCCCGAAAACGGTCTAGGAGACTCATAGGGGTTACACTAATCTCTCGATCTCTGGTGGCTTTTGAGTTGTTTTTTACACGAGGGACACAAAATCCGGCGCCGGAGTTCTTTGTCTTCATTTGTACTCTCTTCAGCTGTCGCATGTGGGGGTTTATATATTTATACACGAGAATCTATCTAATGATGAAAGAGAGACGAAGTTTTATTACATTTGTTCTTCTTGTCTTTTGCTTATTTTATCTCGTAGTAGTGTTGACACTTGCAAGTTTCAAAACACAAAGATATCAAAGCCATTTAAAGCAGGTCAAGTTGAAATTTTTGTGTATGGTACATTTAATGTGTGTTTTATAACATGGTCGGGACATTTTGAGACTATAGCCATTTAAACCATTTTTTTGTTAGGTGGCTCAATTTTCAAGAAATAGCCTTTTTTTATTGGTAGTCACAAAAAAAAAAACAATACATACGTTATTTACATATTTTGTATGAATTGGGAAATGAAAGAATTGTGTGTCTATGAAATGATTAACAAGAATGGGCAGAGTTGAAGGAATTGTCATAAGCGTTTGGTACACAATAAATTGTGAAGGCAGGTCATTTGTCTTTACTGACGTCTGATACTTATCACATGATCGCATGTGGAAATTTTCTCCAATAATACATACATATATTATTTAGAACGAATTGAATACATACATACATATATACGTATTACAAACATTTTTATACATTTCATTTCCTTGTTAACATTTAGCCGACTCACCGCCCAAAACACCAATTTGAAAGAGATTTATATAATTGATATAGTCGTCCGATAGGTACAGACAATTTTTTGATGGTTTAAATATATACACATGAATTTCTTAATTGTGCGAGGTCGATGCTGAAAAGAAGACTTTAGACCATGTTTAATGATAGATACTCATTAGAGTATCTAATCATTATTTTAATTTATATTTATTAATTATTAAAAAATTAAGAACTTTTAAAATTTTTTTTTTTCAATGGTAGAACCACCAATATGTTTTTTTAGAATAAAATATTAATTTTTTTAATTAAAATATTAAAACTTAAAATTTGCCTAATAAAATGTAAAGCAAATTTATATTTTATAAAACTAACAAAATACTGCATTACATAATTAAAAAGGAGTACAAAATTCAATGTTGATGTGTGCGAAACTTTTGCCAAATATTTTCAACCAAATCCTCTTTCAATTGTTGATGTACGGTTTGATCACGAACCCGGAATCGATTGTTCGTCATATTCCCGATATTTGAAGGCATATCAGTTGAGAATGTGAAATCGACTTGCGATGTTCGGCTTGAGTCTACATGTGTGAAGTCTGAGATATCAAACTGAGTGTAGTGATCTCGTTCGTCTTCTACTATCATATTGTGCAGTATGATACACGCTCTCATGATCTTCCCCACCTTTACCTTATCCCAAAAAAGAGTCGGGTTTCTAACAATCGCAAATCGAGCTTGCAAGACTCCAAAGGCACGCTCGACATCTTTCCGTGTTGCTTCTTGATATGTAGCAAATAATGATGCCTTCGGACCTTGTGGAGCTGGAATAAATTGGATAAAAGTAGCCCATTTTGGATAAATACCATCCGTAAGATAGTATGCCATGTTATATTCGTGTCCGTTGACATTGTAAGTTATGGCTGGAGCCCGACCTTGTATAATATCGTCGAAAACTGGAGACCGATCAAGAACATTTAAATCATTAAACGTACCTGGTGGTCCAAAAAATGCGTGCCATATCCAGAGATCATGTGAAGCTACAACCTCCAAAACGATCGTTGGCTTTCTTGATCCACGTGTATATTGGCCTTTCCATGCGGTTGGACAATTTTTCCACCCCCAATGCATACAGTCGATGCTTCCTATCATCCCCGGAAATCCGCGAATCTCTCCAACGTTGAGTAGTCGTTGAAGATCTTCCGGTGTGGGTCTCCTTAGGTATTCATCACCAAATATATTTATGATCCCTTCTACAAAATGTTCCAAACACATAAGCGCAGTGGTCGCACCAAGCCTAAGATATTCATCAACCGCATCAGCGGCACAACCATATGTCATCATACGTATTGCTGCTGTTGATTTTTGTAAAGCCGAGAGGCCGAGCCTTCCTATAGCATCTTCTCTTTATTGAAAGAATGGAATTTCACCGGAGAGTCGATCAACAATGCAAATGAACAAAGACTTATTCATTCTAAAACGGCGTCGAAACATCCGAGGAGGGTATGTTGCAGCTTCATCGAAGTAATCGTTCCATAGGCGAATGTGTCCTTCTTCATGGTTTCTCTCAATGTAGGCTCGTTTTTTCTTTACGTTTTGTGTTTCTTGATGATCATCGGAGTGACTTGCCATATTAGTGAATGTTTGGTCAAACATTCCCTCGAACTTCCCATCTAGGATTTGATTGAAAATGTTTTCAAAATCTTCATCCATTGCAAACCAAGTGTAAATGTTTTTCTTTAAGTTTGTTTGTGAGAAAATATTTCATGAATCATGCTCAACTTATATAGGATCACAAGTGGTAAATGTTTCCTTTTGTCACGAGATGTTATTGCAATTGTCTTATATGTCACAAGATGTTATGCAATTGTATTATATGTCACAAAATGTTATTGCAATTGTACCATTGTACACTATGCCATGTGATACAATTGTACAACTTGTGACGTTTTATGAATTATATATGATCCAAACCCTTGGACAATTTTAATACATAAAAAGTCCCATAAACAACATAAAAATAATTTCCTATAAAAGATAATACAAATCCAATAGAAAAAAAGAAAGAATCCACTTAAGTTAAACATATGGGCGTGTATATAAATTACAAAAGGAGAAAAGCAAATATATGTTTCAAAGCTTAAACCCGAGTATAACATAAATAGGTAAGAGCCAAAAGGCCAAAGAAATAAAGAATGGAGTGTTGCTTTTAGCTTTTGTTATGTTGAATCTGGTGAAAAACCATAACCGAAAGGATTGTTGCTTGCCCATCTTTTGTTATGTTGAATCTTCGATTCCATAATTTTCCCTGTCCAAACATTTGAGTTTCAGAGAGGTCTCTTGACACTTAAAATAAAAACAGTATCTGGATCTTTACTTACTTCCAGTCTAGTTCACGTTCAGCTTAAAATAAAAACAGTATCTGACATTTATAACCAAATGTTTTCAAAGAGATTATGAAACACACCAATACATTTAGATTAAACAAACACACACATTTTGATTAAAGCAGACACATTTAGATTGAAACAGAACCAATAAAAAGAGATTATGAAACAAACCAATACATTTAGATTAAACAAAGACACACATTTTGATTAAAACAGACAAATTTAGATTAAAACAGACACAACAACATATAAAACACACACATTTAGCTGAAAACACATACATTTAAAGATCCTCATTAAGAATATCACTAATGAGCTTCTCCTTCAGGGCAGTCTCTGACTGTGTGAGTGGCTCCTTCTTAGCCAAGAGACTGTCCAAAAGGTTTTGCCTCCCAATATGTTTCTTCAGTTCCAAGTCCTTAACTTTGATGGACCACATGTTTTGGTACAACAACAGTGATGATGCCTCAGATTCTGCTGAGGCTGCTTGGGTAGACTTTTTTCCCCTTTGCCTTTGCTTTTGCAGCCTTCACACCTTCTGGCCTTGGTTCAACAGAATCATCGTCTGGAAACATGGAGGTTGCTTCTTCCTCATTCAACTTCCTCTTCTTTGAACCTCCCTCAGCATTTCCACTTAAGAGAGAACACCATTTCTGGTCAAATCTTAACTCTAACCAGGCATGTTCTAAATTGAACTTGACCTTCTGATCTTGAAGAAAAATTGCATAGGCATTCTTCAACACATCATCATCATTCATACCACTCGATTTGTGTCTTGTTGCAGCCTCATATGCACCAGAAAACTTACTAACAACATCATTTAATTTGTGCCATCTTTGTTTGCAGTTCTTTGGCTCTCTCTTCTCACAATCTTTTAGCTTTGGAGAAGCATTAAAGTACAATCATTGTACTACAATGCAACACGCTTCCAGAATGTGTTCTGTTTTTTTTCATTGCCTACAACTGCATCCTTTGATGTGTTGAGCTATGAAGAACAAAGAACAACATCTTCTGTGGGACTCCATTTTCTTATTTTCTCATTGACATGAGCAGCATCACCACTTACTTGCTCAGAAAAGTTTAGATGGAGACCAACAGAGGGAGAAAAGGAGCCCACATGGATATGGGTTCCTTGTTGACTGCTTAGAAGCTCTAAGAAATTTGAGGATTGAGGAAAGGGATCCATGAAAGAAAGAAATCTGATTTTATAAGAAGCTTAAGTTTTTTGATGAGTTTAGGTTTGAGTTTTAGTTTAATAGAGTTCATGCTCTACAAGTTTAAGTTGTTAGCTAGCATTCAATGTTAGTTAACACACACATTAACACTACAACAACCAACTGTTGTAGAGAACAAACTATTATTGCTATATAACAAACCATTAATTAAGTTAATGGTCACTAAACAATCAACATATTTCTGATTTCTCAAAAGAGAAATCAAAGAATCACAAAGAATTCACAATAAACAATCTAATCCTAATTCTAAACTATCACAAAGAATTGACACTAATGAATGAAGAGACACTTACATAGCAATATATTTTCCATCCAAGCTCACTGCCATAAACATTGACCATAGCAATATATTTTTCATCCTACAGACATGAAAAATATTAGAATCAGTATATTTAGTTTAGAAATACAAAGTTAAAATCTCACAAACCACAAAATTGATCATGGTTAATACGAGGGAGTGAGAGTTTGTGTTTATATTGTCATGATGAGAGAACAAAAAAGGCATTTATATTCATATGTGACAAGTAGCCAAAAGAAGCAATCATAAACTAGAATAATTAGCGCTTATATATATGAATACCTTTCTTCCATTTGTATAATCTTGGTGCTCCATACGTCCTTATTCTTCACAAGATTTTCATTCAACTATACACAAAGAGACCAACATGTTAGTCCTAAACATACACACAGCAAACATTACTGTAATTATGTCAGCCTTATTGTTACTCACATCTTCAAGCTCATCATATATGCTTCTCTCCTATAATCCACAACAAATTAAGTAAGATTCCATAAATATGCCTAATTAACTAGAAGTTTAACAAGTTGATCCAAAAGGAAAAGCTACTTTAGTTTTTCTAGAAGTCCAAATCAAGTCGATTCCCACAAAATCAAGTCAATTCCCACAAAATGAGAATCGATTAAATCCAAATCAAGTATGTAAAGATATGAATCGATTGAATCCTACTTTATGACTATCATCAATTTTAACAACTCATCAAACCTCATTAAGTATGTAAAGATATGAATCGATTGAATCCAAATCAAGTCAATTCCCACAAAATGAGAATCAAACCTACCAATTACCACCACCTTTTTCATGGATTCACAAACGATGATTTAAGAAAACAAAACATATAGATTACGCCAAAAACCTAACTTAACTAAATCAGTAAACCAAATATCATGATTGTTCTTCTCATAAACAAAAAAACGACGAAACTAAACAAACCCATTAAAGACAAACTCATCAGAATCCTACACGTTGCATAAAAATCAAAAATCACACCCCAAAATCACAAATATAAATTCACCCAACTACTGAATGTAACACCAAAAACGCAAATACAAAGGTAAGAGATGACTTATCTCTATGATTCTGGCACACTGGGACTTGATTTGAGCAACATCATCGCCGACAATCGAATTTCGTTTTTCAGAAAAATCGCAAAAGAAATCGTCGGCGAGATACCTGTCTGTCTTCTCTCGTGAAAGTTTTCTCGGCCAATCATCAAATGCCACGTAGGGTTCCTGATACATTTACAAAGTTGATAAACAAAGAAACGGGTCTGTAATTGTAGATACGGGCTGGGCTTAAAAAAATATTAAACTGAGTTTAAGATACCCTTTATATTTAGCGTTGTAGGTGGTCTTACATATATGCATCTCCTATATCCGATTTTACTTTAGAACATCTTCATTGGGAGTGTCTCAAGTAGAAGTTCTTAATATACATATATATGAAAATAATTATGAGTATCTCAAAATGATGAGAAACCCACTCCAAAGTATCTCATTATATAATAATATTTGTATATACTTACAAACATATTTGTATTGAGAACCCTTACTTGAGATACTCCCAATGGAGATATGTAAGAATTTTTCATACTTATTAAGAGTTACATGTACTCTTTTTATTAGACATGTTTCAGATAAAATAATTACAGCTCAACATGGTCTCCGTCAAGGAAATCATTTATCTCCTTACTTATACATTTTTTGTGAATGTATTGAGCTTTATGTTAGTTCACGCTTCATTAGAAGATCTTTTGCAAGGAATTCGTCGTGGATGTCAAGGTCCTATTCTGACACATCTGCTATTTTTCGACAATTTTTTGTTCTTTTGTAGAGCAAACTATTCAAATGCTTGCCAATTTAAGAACATTTTCAATACTTACGAGATGGTGTCCGGTCAGAAGATTAATTTTGCAAAATCTTGCATCACATTTGGTCAGGTGGTTTATGAACATCAACAATAGGCTGATTCTTTAGGAATTCACCGCATTAGAGGGAGTGATAAATATCTTGGACTACCTGAGCGCATTGGAAGGGAAAAAACAACAGTGTTACGCATATTATTCATAGATTGCAGGCTCGCATTCAAGGCTGGAAAAATATATTTCCCTGTCCTACTGCACGAGATATTCTTATAAAATATGTAGCTAATGCCTTACGGATTTATCATATGAGTTTTTTTTTACTTCCAGTATCACTCTGCAATGGTATTTATACGATTTTGGGTCGATATTGGTGGGGAGGATCTCAAGCTAACATGAAGATTAGTTGGATTGCTTGAAATAAATTGGTACATTCGAAGGCCAAGGTGGACTTGGCTTTCGTGATACTCGGGTGTTTAATTGCTCTATGTTAGCAAGTCACTTATGTAAGATTTATAAACGCCCATTAAGTTTGGTTTATCAGTTTCTTTGAGGAAAATATTATCCTCACTTTGATTTGTTTCACGCGGTTTTAAAACCAAAGTCATCCTTCCTCTAGAGTTCTTTACTGACGGGTCGAGACTTTTTATATCGAGGAATTAGAAACTGTATAGGAAAAATTAATTCAATCCGTATAGACGTCGATTCATGGATTCCAACATTGCCTCATCGCCCAGCTAGAGTTCTTGCTGAGAGCTTTTCCCATGTTCGAGTTTCTTATTTGTTTAATTTTGTCTTTAAAAGGTGGGATTTATTGAAGCTACATTCTTTCATTCACCCGGATGATATACCATTAATCCTATAACTCTACATCTCTCCCACTGTTTCTGAGGATTCAATCATCTGGGATTTAACTACGTCGGGAGATTATACTGTTAAAAGAGATTATTATATGGTTATTCAAGAAGATGTTCGATTTAAAAAAAAACTTCCATTTTTGTATCTTAATCTTACCCGAAGAATCTTGGATCTCACTCTTCCCTCTAAAATTTGCCATTTTATCTAGTCTCTTTCTTCAAGCGCAATTGCAAGCAGAGCTAACCTCTATCGTCGATGATTGAATATTGATACTTTGTGCCCGCGTTACTGTCAATTCACTAAATGTACTTTGCATATACTTTATTCTTGTCATTATGCTAGGTCTGCTTGGCGTATGGAGCCATTGGGATTACAATCACCTTCATTGCTATTGAGTTTATATGAGTTGTTGACTTGGTTATTGGATGCAACAAATGCAATCGGTACTCTGCACTCATCCTACTACTTGTTCTTATTATGGCATCTCTAGAAAACTCGAAATCTGCTAGTGTTTCAAATAAAACACAATCTTTAACCATGCTCCAGGAGTTGATGCATCATGATGCAGTGGAATGGTCTCAGTTATCGAATGCTCTGCCTGCTACAAACGATTTTCGTCTGTTGCAGGCCTGCCTCCTCTAGCCAGTAGTCCTTCAACACCGCGTTGGACATGTCCTCATGGTTCACGGATTAAGTGTAATGTTGACATTTCCATTAATGACAACAATGGCATCATGGGATGTGGATGGATAGTTCATGATAGTTCGACACAAAGAATCATCAGAGTAAAGCACTCACATATTCAATTACATCAATTTTTCTTTTGCGTGCATTGAGATCTCATGCATAGCCGAGCACTTGTAGTACAGTGGTGGTTGTGCCCCCATTGGTGTCTCAGGAACTTGTAGGTTCGATTCCTAAAAATGACAAAAAAGATTTCATCCATAAAGAATTCACATATTCGATAATTTCTTGTTTCTTTTAGTCTTAGTTCGAAACCCATGATAATACCAAAAATTTCCTTAATAGTTCAACGCTTGAAAATGGACTTTTCAAAGGCAGCAAACATGAGATGGCAAGAAATGATAGTCATATCATGATGATTTCTGTAATTTCATAATTCCAAACATAGTTGGATAACTTGAATAACTAGTTGAAAGATACGACAAGTAAGATTATCCAACTTGAGTCACATAATGCAAGACTGAGAGAAGAAAATAGTTCTTTCACCTCACAAAGAGATGACATCATAACAACTAATAGAAGGTTGCATACACCAATCCCTACCACTACGTTTGACGAAAACTCCTTGGGAGTCACGAAAGAGACCACTCAAACTTTACAACGTGAATAACCATTATAGTAGGTGGGTGAAGGTGTGACGAGTTGAACGAGGTTTTAAAGAAACTACATATCTAAGATCCTTTTTATAAATGCCTCACTAAGATGGAGAGAATGATTGAGTGGTTACCATATGTTNAGGGGTTTCCCTATGTTGTCCCCCCCCCCCCCACACAGGAAAATCATAAATTTTATTCATAACCAGTCATTCACTGATGAGATTGTGTTCACGAAGATACTAAGAAATTTTATTTTTTCCACTATGAAATTATACAATTGCACATCTTATCCTAATAACCATGTCGCCTAGTTCAAGCAATGGTTTGATCCATTACCTTGCATACATCTCCAGCTTTTTTTTATCAGTTTGCAAGCACTTGAACCTTGAAAAGGCAATTAAAATTGTTTACAAAGTGATGCAATATAAAGAGGAATCACTTCAATATTATGTTGATTTTTAAAAAAGAAAAAGTGTTTATATCTAGTTCAAATATATCCACCACAATATCGACATTCACGTGGGATTCATGATGAGGTATCTACAAGAAATGAATAAATTACCAATGTAAAACAATGGAAGATATCTTAAGCAGAATATATGGCCTATCACCAGTGGCGATCACCAAAATTGGAATCACGAGTGATGAGGAACGTTGGCTATCTACAAATGGTAAGTCACTATAAACCACATCAAAACCATAATGGTGGAAGAAGCGATAGTCGAAACACTCATGGACTAGTCAGAAAAGTAGAAAAAGTTCATAAATCTTACGTGGCATAATATAGAATACTTGTTAATATCACATACTCATTTGATATATATGCTTGTTAAATAATATGGAAGAAAATATCAAATAGTCATCAAAGATGAAAACGCCATCGGAGAATCGAGATTCAAGGAAGTGGTGTAATTTCAACTCTCACCCAGGTAACAAGATAAGAAGATTATATCTCACTTCAACTCGGATAAAAGATATAATAAAGAAATGTCATTTAAGGGAGTTCCTTTATAAGAAAATTCAAAGATCGAATGATCATGCAAGTAGCCGAGTAAAAAAAAAAGCACCCGCTTCTCCACGTCATGACAAGTGATCAATATAATTTTTGGCAGCTTAGTAATTAGTAGAGTGTCACACTTGGCTACGATAAAAAGTGTAAGAGCATCTTGAAATTACCAAGGTGAAGTTATAACTTATAACAATGATTGGACAATCTCAGGACCACTCTTTCTATTTTTTTATGGAGAAAATAAGGGTATTATATCCTCTGATGCGTCGATGCTAACTTTTTTAGTGGTAAATTATCTCATGAAAATAATCTTAATTGACACAAAAATTCAACCAACATTCTATTCATAGATGCTAATAAAAGAATTGAAATAAATGAATTTGGATAGACCAAAAATCCATAACGAATTTTTGGATTTAGCGAAGAAGCACTTTAGACGGTGGCTGAATTTACACTTCTTACATACACGGGGGGTTGGGGGATAAATCAACCGAACAAATTCCCATTTCTCAACTACTCATTAGTCTATGTGATACCTTAAGTTTTTGTCACTTTGCGAAAATATGACATGAAAATGAACCCAAGAAAATGCTCATTAGGCAATAACTCGAACAAGTTTCTTGGATTCATAGTTATGATCAAAGGTATTGAGGTTAACCCATATAAGATCTAGGCTATTCATAACAAAATTCTATTGTGATAGAATCAGAGGTAATTTTTATTAGGTATTGTGACAGAATATATACATGAAGTTATCTCTATCTATGGTAAGTAAATATTTACATAAAATTTAATGTATCAATCATTGGTATGATTGTATCCTAATATCCCCCCCCCTTTTAAGATGGAACATTGGTGGTGAGATCAATCTTTTTGCACATGTATTGAAATCAAGCACGGTTGAGTGGCTTTGTGAGAACATCATCAAGTTGGTCATGAGTTAAGACATGTTATACCCAGAGTTGTTTAGTATGAAAGTTTTAGCGCAAAGAGTGATAGCCGAGGGCAATATGCTTCATGCACGAGTGGAAAACATGATTACCACTTAGATAGGTTGCTCATTTGTTGTCACAATAGATGGTAGGTGTTGTAGTGAGACGTATTCCTAGTTCCCAGAGTAGAGAATATCTCCAAGACAATTATGTGGTTGTTGTGGGAATGGATCGATATTCAGCTTTTGTTGATGAACGAGCAAGACCACCTTGTTTCATCGAGGACCAAGCAATGGGGTGGCTGCCAAAGTAGACAAGATAGGCACCAGTGGATTTGTAGTCATCACGATCATCAACCCAATTTACATCAGTAAAAGCATGGATTAGTGGTGAATTGCGAGCAGAGAAGAAAATACCTTTGTGCATTGTGCCGGCAAGATAACGTAGTAGGCGTTTCGCAGCATTCCAATGTGTCGTAGTAGGACGATGCATAAACTGGGAGAGTTTGTTGACGACAAAGCTAATATATGGGCGAGTGACTGATATATATATTGTAAGCTTCCAATAACAGCCCTATATTCCTTAGGTTGTGGAAGAGGATCACCATCATGAAGTGTAAGCGTAGTTGATGGACAAAGTGGCGTTGGGACAGGTTTAGCATCGAGCATCTTAGTCCGATGTAATGAATCTGCAATATAACAAGTATGAGTTAGTAAAAGACCTTTGGTAGAACGTTGAACCTCAATACCAAGAAAGTAAGACAAGTCCTTTAGATCCTTGAGAGAGAAGCGAGTTAAAAGAGCTTGTATGAAACGTTGAAGCTGATCTGGTTTGTTTCCAGTGATGACTAAGTCATCTTCATAAACGAGCATGTAGAGTGTTGAATCAAGACTTAACAAAAGGTCTTAGGTCTTAGATTATGTGGGTCAAAG
>OVBE01001280.1:0-38154 GCA_900406425.1 Iberis pinnata | reverse complement strand
ATATTTTTTTTTTTTTGTATGCATGGTCTAGAGTGCTGGAAAATGTGGTCCAAAGTACATAAATGTAGTTCAAAAAATGAGATCGACTTTTAAAGTTACTTTAATTACCATTTTATCAATAATTTTCTTGCTAAATAATATTCAGTTTTTTCATAATTCTTGAATTAAATTATGGATTATTTTTCTTCATTTGTTTATTTTATTAGTTTTATATTAGTTTCATTCTTCTTTACATCTTAACAATGTTACTGATAAAAAAAAGCTTTTACTAAATCACTTTATATAAACTTTTAGACAATCAGATATTGAAAAGTAAATAACGCTTTAAACAAAATAATACATTGTAAAAGTTATTAATGATTGTTAAGATTGATACCAAAAAAAAAAAGATCCAAACATATCATATAGTACATGTAATAATAGCAAAAAAAAAGTATTAAAAAGTATCATGAAAAATGACAAAACAAAGCAGATTGAAAAAGACATAAACCTTAATATTTTGGCTTGATCTAGATAACGTACTTGGTCCAATCTAATGCAGTCACATATAAAATCAGTAACCCCACAAGGCCATATATAACAATCATTAGATCATCTTAATAAGCTTACACTAATTAACTCTTACTTAATTATATAATGATCAGGTGGTCCAAAATCGCAAAGCATCTTCCAGGAAGAACTGACAACGAAATCAAAAACTTTTGGAGGACAAGAATCCAAAAATACATGAAGCAACCAGATGTAATAACTACAACAGCAACATCATCAGTTGGATCTCATGATCAAAGCTCAGAAATCAACGATCAAGCTGCAAGCACATCGAGCCACAATGTGTTTGGTACACAAGATCAAGCAGCAATGGAGACTTATTCTCCAACAACGACGTCGTATCAGCACAACAATATGGATTTTAATTACAGTAACTATTCAGTGGCGGCGACTACTACTGATTATCCAATACCAATGACTGTTGATGATCAAACCGGTGAAAATTATTGGGGCATGGATGATATTTGGTCATCTATGCATTTAATGAATGGTAATTAATGAAGATTTATCAAATTATAGTCTCACTTGGTACGGTACGGTCGACAACAAATATATATATTTGTATGGAATATATAATTGAGTATTATATGTGCTTTTTAGAAGTACTATGATTGGTACTTTACATGTATATGTTTTTGTGCCTCGTTGTGGAGGTTTGGGGATATATTATTAATTATTTAATATTACGTATATGAATCATTGATATAGTTGGAACTTCATTTGACCCCTTTGTTATAGATAAATAAATAACATATTGTTGAAGGGGTCAATTATTTTCCCTATCTTTGTATGATTTAAATAATTTGACTTGGATGTTTTCGTAACATGTATATATATGATCACATCAAATCTATTTTTCTTTTTACCAGTTAATGATTTAACTGTACATATATTATTAATTTTCATGTGCTTCGTCCCTCACATCTATAAAGTATCCAAAATAATGTCTAATCTGTGCTTATTACAATTTATTTGGAGCTCATTTGTCTTAGTAATCACCTATGAGCTCGTCCATCCGATTTAAACGCAATCATTGATAATAATGTATTCTAAGTATAATTTATGGTAGAAGAGATATTTTACACTTTAAAGATGTTAGTTACAACCAATCTTGGACTAGGGAAAAATTAGAGCTTTGACCCAAACTCCTCCAAGAAAATCGAATAAAAAACCTTATATGTTATTTTACCAAAACAAAACAAATCCTCAGTTTTTATAAAGCAGAAAGATAAGTCTATATGGATATAGGAATAGTTAAAATTCCTAAACACTAATGATCTAATTTGGAGTAATATTTTAAATAGTTTGTGTGACACTGAATTCAACGCAACTGATTACACGAATTTCCAAACATGTACTTTACTTCTAAGTTCGTATTAGATTCGATTTTCAAAACTTTATTTGCAAATCTGAGGTAAAATATTCGTACAATTTGTAGTAAAGTTATAAAATAAAATATAAAAAAAGAATGGGTAACCATGGAAATATTTTATATTCACATATGAGTTAGGCAATTTATTATGTGAATACATGTACATGTGGATTAATATATGTACATATCACATGACGTACTCGTCATGAAACATATAGACCCTAAACTTACCAATTACAATATGACACGTACCATAAGTAGTCTAAAAATAGATAACTTTTAGTACCGTTCTCATTGCCTTTGTTCTACAATTTTTATCTAATTTTGGGCATCTCCATTCAACATGTCGAAGCCGACGCAAGCCTAACTCCACGAACCAATACCACAACCATTTAAAACCAAGATAATGACTTTTATAAATTAATAAAATTCATAAAATGGCTCATTTTTATTGGCATATATTGGAAGTATCTTACTTTTTTGTTAATATATGCATGCATAGTTCAAACTATATATAAATATTATAAATTTTAGTTAAACCAAAACTAATTAAAAGTATTTATACATAAAACTAGCATGGTTTTGAATATAAGATTCAATGAGATAGGAGTCGTGTATATATAATTATTATATGGGTAGAAATGGAACACGATGTTAGGTCGAGAAATGTAAGCACTATAGCAAGACGGCAAAAGCATTTAAGCTTTACCAAACTTTTTAACTTTAGTCTTTTGTCCATCGACACGCTTTGTCATGTGTAATGGATAAATCCAAGCTCCACTTCCCCTTCTCTATGCATTGGCTAGAATAGGTATTATTCATAAATTTTATCCAAAAAATAATAATAATAATAATAATTGATAAATCGATTCTTTTTATATATATAACCAGGGCAGCCGTATATATTCCCCTATAATTTGAAATTGATATGTAAAAAAGAAAGAAAGAAAGAAATTGGCATGCAAAATTTGTGGTAGTAAAAGGATCTCAATTAAAATAATAAATTCATAGCTAGTATTTTTCCACCATTGTGGTTTACTAGTTAATAATTTATATTTTAATAAAAATAAATTGTGTTTTTAACATGTATAAAATATTAACCGTCTTTTTCAATAAAAGAGAGTATTGTTATGCATATTAATATTTTATAACGTAAAATTTTTATTTATATATAAATATGTTAGATTGTAATAGAAAAAATTATCAAAATGACAAAGAAATACATGAATTTTATGAATCTATATTTAATTTCTTCTTCTCAAGTGTACTTCTCTTTCCTTTTCCTTTATATTTATTTTTCCTCAATTTAATTTATGGACCACAATTGACCGACCTAGTAATTTATATCATATTAAAAGAAAATTTTACACTCGCATAGCAAATAACTAGATTTAAACTATGATGTGGTAAAAAATAGCATAAATAACAACTACTAGATCTTACTAGACCATTTATTCCTCCTTTGTGTACTTCTCTTTTCATTTCTCTAGTTTCAATCACTTTCTTTCTTTATCCTAATATTTCTTTGTATGTAATTTAGCTATTATAAAATTTTACCGATAAAAATGATGTTTTTCTATTGGTTTTAAATAATATTGTAGAGTTTAGCATCCTAATCAAACTTGAACCAAAATCAGAATCAAACTGTAAACTCAGTTATCAGTAACTGCAACTCAACCCAAAACATTAGGTTGAAATAGGTTCAATTAAACATCTTGCCAAGATCAAATTGCTAACATATGAAGAAAAATAGAGCCCAAAAATTATCTCACAACTTTCACAATAGCAAGGGAACAAGCCCAGTTCACCGCGAAAGAAAGAGAAGCTGATTCTTATCAACTTTTGTTGAAAACCTCTATGGAGACACATTAAGATAGTTTTCCCATCTAGAGCTTAGTTCGATAGAAGAGTTCCAACAGTTGTCAACCACATTTATCAAACCTTATTTTTATGTTCATCACGAAGAAAACCTCAAAGATGACCTCTAGGTGTTCTCTGAGGGGAGTAAGTAGATTTTTCTCGATAAATTCAAAGAAGTCATCTCTCATGTGGTCATCAACAACGAGGCTGTGATCGATGCATAACATAATTCACCGGTACGATTCGATATTAAAAGAAGAATTGTTGATCAACCAATGATATCATTAGAAGATACAGTCCATTGTGTGAATAAATTCTTCAAGATAGAAGAAGAGCGAGTAATAATGGCCAAAAAACATCTCGAAACTAAAATCACAAATCAAAGAAAAAAGGAGGGTGTCCCTTATGAACCATGAAAATATTGTGACTTATGTTATGCAGTGACTGACAAAGGAAAATGAGCTTACCTTGTCAGGAATGATAAGGAAGATGGTCCGAATAAGGCCTTACCAAAAGATGATAACGATCAAGAATATTTTGAGTTCGACTAGAAATGGTCATAGTACGGTAGAGTGCAAACACTTATAGGACATACTTCTTAGTAAACATAAAAATGGAGAGATCAAAGTTGTGCATGATTCTAAGGAAGCAAAACGCTTAAGAGGAGCAAGATTCCAGGTCAAGGACGAGGCCAAGGCTGCGTAAATGTTTTACATCAAGTAGAAGGGGAATGATTACCTATAGATGAAGATATGTAACCTCTAATGCGATAATAGATCAAATAAGATAACGAGGAAGAGAACTTGCACGATATTGATACATCTTACATGTGATGATGAATAAACGTCATTGTTGGAGGATTTTTCCAGTGCATTGATTATGCGTGACTAATAAACTATTATGGCCGTCGAGCTAGCACCTCGCAGAAATTTCTCATAATCTATAATTCAACCCTAGCCCTCGGGATTCACAAACTTATCCACCACAAGAGTGAACTTCATAATATATTCTAGTCATCGAACTTGTCATTTTTGGTATCTAGGTAACAAGGATATAGGTTGATACTGAGAGTTTACTCGATATCATTTTTAGATATGCTAAAAAAAGATGGAGATTGAGAAAGGAGCGATCAAACTAGTAATTAGACCGCTAATAGGGTTTGGTGGTGATATGATAAATATTGTCGGACCAATCAAACTATAAAGCAAGTTAGAGGGCTTACTAAGATGATAAAGTTCATGGTCGTAAAAAAAAGCTAATTTTCTATGAAATCATAAGGGAACATCACGGCTTTATGCGATTCAAGCTGCAGACTTAACATACCATATATGTATCAAATTTTTGACACCACCTAACACCCACATAATAAGAGGAAATCATCAATTTACGCAAATTTTCTTTTTGACTAAGTACAAGTAGCATCCCTAACCAGACTTATAGCAATTACGGATATTGGGGGATACCAAGCTCAAATTTCCTAAGGAAAGCATGAATTTTTCCTAGTTACGAGCTCATCGATCAAGTGCCAAGAGACGACTATAAAGTCAAAAAGTGTGTCAATATTGGAAGAGACATTAACAGTAAAATCAAAGATGACCTCATTAAAATTTTGTGAAAGAACATTGCCACGTTTTCATGGTCTATAGATGATATGAAGGTGATAGATCCCAAAATTATATGCCACAAGCTCAATGTTGGTCAAACCTAAAAACTAACAAAACAAAAGCAGCATAAGCTCAACCTAGAACGAGCACATGCAATAATAACTTGGTTGTGAAAGTACTTAGGGTTGAATCTTATCCTGAAGTCAAATATTCATATTGGTTATCAAATCATGTCATATTTAAAAAGAAAAATGGAAAATAGCATGGTTGTGTATATTAGCGGATCTCAAAATGGCATGTCCGAAGGACAACTACCCATTGCCCATATCGGTAGACTAGTAAAGCAACGAATGAAAATGAACTTCTTTATTTCATGGATGCTTTTTTGGGTTATGATTAAATAATGATATATCTTAATGATCAAGAGAAGATATCAATCATAAGTGACCACAACACATATTGTTACAAAGTGATACCTTTTGGCCACAATACTACAGGTACAACATATAAGCGACTAGTAAACATGATGTTCTCGAATCACCTCAGCAAATCTATGGAATCCTACATTGATGATATGCTCGTCAAATCACTATTAGTAATGGATAATGTTAAGCATCCTCAAGATTTTTTTTGAAATTTTAAACCGATACGACATGAAATTAAACATGACCCAATGCACTTTTAGCAACTCATCTGGTGAACTCGTGGGTTACATCGTCATATAGAGAACAGAAGCCAACCAAAAACAAAGTTCCGTGATTTTTGACCTACCAACCCCAAATCAAGCAGGAGAAGTACAACAACTAATGAGATCAATAGTTTAACTCAATAATTTTATTTCAAATTTAACTGACAAGTGGCCACTGTTATACCAACTACGTTGTAGCAACAAACTGTTCGAGTTGGACAAAAATACGAAGAGGCACTCAAACAACTAAAACAGTACCTCTCAACATCAACAATTTTTTCCAAACCCGAGGAAGGATAGATGATGCTCATCTCTATCCATGTGTCCTCTACCGTCGTGAGTGGGGTACTCGAACGTGAAGACGGAGGAAAATAAAAGCCAAATTTTTACGTCACTAAAAGAAAAAACGGATATGAACTATTTATATTACTCGGTTTTAATGCATAATAGTGGGCATTTATGTCTGCTATTATGCATTATTCCGAGCGTTTTCCTTGTAAATTTGGTATATTTTCAGGATTTTAGGTGTTTGGGTCGTTTCGGAGAAAAATGATGCATTTCATAGCATTTCTGAAGATTTCAGAAGTTTCAGAACAAGATGACTGATCACGCGAAGCTGTGATTGATCGGGCAGTCTATTTAGGATGTGCACGATCGGGCAAATCTCCCTGGAAAAATCCAAAGCTTTGGATCGATCGGGCTAGATGAAGAACGATAATGCAATTTCACAAAGTGCTTGATCGGAAACCATGTGCTCGTTCGAGAAACTCACCCGAGAAGAACTAGAAAATTTCCAATTTTGCATCCAAGTCCTCAAGCTTATCCCAATTTCCATTTTTTATTATTTTACCTTTTCCCTATAAAAGACTTATGGTTTTAGGTTTTAGAACTAAGCTTTATTTTATTTTGGAGAGTTTTACTGAGGGAGACGAGATTCAACACCTTGTATTTTGAGTTGTTCAACCATTGCTAACACTTCTCTTGAGTTTTTATTCTTTTTGCATGCATAGCAAATGAGGCATAGGAATTCGGAAAAAATTTGAGAGCAGTTCACCAGTAGTACCTCCCTTTCCCTTGAACTCATATAGTATTTATTGTTTATTTTTCATCTATTGAGGACTTTTCTATTGATTCTAGTTACTCTTATTCCTTCTCTTGGATTTATTTTTACATCGGGACAGTGTCAAGTAAGTCTGGGGGAGGATGTGAAGATACTAACTATGTTTTGATGTCTTGTCTTTTTGGTAAAAAATTTCAAATTTTGTGTAGTCTATCGAGTCGAAGGAACCATGATCAAAATCGATTATGATAATTAGCCAAATGTAGGTATGGTATTCGATTTCTCTAGACTATTGGCTTAGATTAATTACTAAGATTAGGATTGGAACCCCATTACTGATTGATTTGTTTCTGAAAGTTCTGATCTTTTAAGTTATTGATGATTTGATGCTAGCTCTGCCATGATATAACTTAATCTGAATTTGAAATATTATTGCTTATGGTGTTGATATACTCTGAGAGTTATGTACCTTGCTCTTCAGTGTTATGTAAAACCGACAAGTTGTTTCAGTACGATATGAATCCTTTCTCTCTCTCTCTCTTTAGAAAATAAAAAGAAAACAGTTCAGAAAAAGGGTTGAAAGCGTGACCTAGAAGTCCGTAGTCAACCCCAGCGAATTGTCGTCTTCTTAAAAAAGAATAAAATGATGAAAAGAAAAGTGCAGAAATGCGAAGAAAAGAAAAAAGAAAAAGAAAAGATATGCAGTAAGATAAGAAAAAGAAAAAAGTAGTGAGAAAGGAAGAAAAAAGATCAGGACCAAAAGTCGGTTGGTGCTCTGTTTGGTATGGGAATTTTGATAGAAGAGGTATTTGAGTAAGTTGAATGATATACCATAGGTGAGAATGCATGTATCTGAACTTAAATGAATTAAAAGAGCTGGTTTTTATGATTTGGTACTTGATTGATTTGGGATTTAGAGTAAGGAACAGGCTATTAGTTTAGTGGTAGTAAAAAATTCATTCAAAGTATTTGTTTAAAATTGGTGTCTTTTGAATTTTAAAACTATGCTTATGGTTTTGAGATTTTGTGATTTTCTATGTGGTCCATTTTAAACCTCTTCTCCGGATGGAATCTTGTTTTACTTGAGGACAAGCAAAGATCAAAGTCTAGGGGAGTTGATATTACTCAGTTTTAATGCATAATAGTGGGCATTTATGTTTGTTATTATGCATTATTCCGAGTGTTTTCCTTGTAATATTGGTATATTTTCAGTATTCATTTCAAAGCATTTCGGAAGATTTCAGGATATATTTTCTAGGTTTTCGGGTTGTTTTTAGAGCAAAATGATGTATTTCAGAGCATTTCAGAAGATTTCAGAAGTTGCAGAACAAGATGACTGATCAGGCAAAGATGTGATCGATTGAGCAGTCTATTTAGGATGTGCACTATCGGGCAACTATGCTGCTCAATTGGGCAAATCCCCCTGGAAAAATTCGAAGCTTTGGATCGATCGGGCTAGATGAAGAACGATCGTGCAATTTCACAAAGTGCTCGATCGGGCAATCATGTGCTCGATCGAGCAACTCACCCGAGAAGAACCAGAAAATTTCCAATTTTTCATCCAAGCCCTCAAGCTTATCCTAATTTCCATATTTTATTATTTTACCTTTTTCATTATAAAATCCTTATGGTTTTAGGTTTTAGAACTAAGCTTTATTTTATTTTGGAGAGTTTTACTGAGGGAGAGGAGATTCAACACCTTGTATTTGGAGAAGAATTTCTGAAACTTTTCTCATATATCTATACTTATTTTATTATGTGTTCTTCAAAGATATTGATTTGTGTTTGCTTGTCAATGTCTAAGTAGTTCATTAGTTAGGTTTTAAGGTTTCCCAGGGAAATCGGGTTTAATTGTTAGATTTATCATAAGGGGATAAAAATTGATAGGTACTTAGTCTAGACTTGTTATTAATTCATGAATTAGATTGATCATCTAATTTATTGATATTAGACTAATAAACGCAAAAATATTTGGTTTAGAAGTTGGATCTAGTCTAGATGATTAAGTGTTCTTGCTTGCGAGAGTGTTGTCCTGAATGCTTATGAACAAATGAATCTGAATATTAATGCATGATCAGATTAGTTAAACACGGCGAGCGTTTGTTTATGATAATTGAGCATGGGGTTTAATACGACGAGAGGAGATTATTCTATCATTGTCTTTCAAGTTAAGAACTATTTTCAAAGGAAATCCATGTATGATAATTTGATTTTTAAACCTGACTACCTGTGGATTCCCTGATGCCTGACGCTTTTATTTCATAGTTTACAACCGTTTTTAATTTACCGTTTTGATTTGATCACAAACAATCTATTTATTTCGTGTTAGCTTGATTCGAGATTTAACTAAATCGTGTACTTTATGGTCTCTGTGGAATTTGACCCTATACTTTACTTCATTAATATGTTCTCCGCCGTATTAGTTTAGGATTTAAATTTTAAGTCTATCAACTATGTTATTAGACCATAGAGAAGCTAACATATGTTATAAGAACATCTCCATTGGGAGTATCTCAAGTAGGGGTTTTTTATATAAATATATGTGTAAGTATATACAAATATTATTATTTAGTTATGGATATCTCAAAATGATGAGAAATCCATAATTACTTACACATCTATGTATATTGAGAACCCTTACTTAAGATACTCCAAATGGAGATGCTTTAATAATCATAACAAGGATGTTGTGCCCTTACTTCCAATCTCATACATTTTCCATACTAATTGCATACCACTTATGAACAATCTTACATAGTCGTAGCCAATCAGGAAAAATGATGAATTAGAAAGTAGAGCTAAAAAATACAACATTGAGTACGATGGTAGAAAAAATGCTGAATATCAAGTCCTAACCGATTTACTAAACAAGCTATTTTGGAATCATACCAACATCTAAAGTATTTACCTTATACTTTCATAGTTCATCTATTCATCTAGACGAGAATACTCTTATATAAGAATCTACAACATGCGAGATCCTAGAATAGCTATCTTATCTTGGCTTTGCAACATCAAATAAAGAGGTTAAGTACAAGCCAATAATAGGAAGACTTATGTTAGTAGACATTGGAGCAAAATAAATGAAAGTCTTATGTGATTACCAGCTTGTTGCCAACCATTTCAACGAAAATACAAAGAAAAAAAACGAGAGGATGGATCACTATCTTAGAATTTTTTGACACCAGCAAGACAAATTGGCTTTTTATCTTAGTAAGATACCATAGAGCGATAACCAGTCAACTGGCGCACTAGCTTTGTTAGCTTGAATTCTAAAGAAAGAAGGAATATACAAATGAAAAGCATAGAAAATCCAAGCATCTTCCTTGTCACTTTTAGCATGATAAGTGATGATAGCTTAGAAGATGTCGAACCACCTAAGGACTGACGCATAGAGATGAAGGCATACATTGTTAATGGTGAACTCCAAACGGGTAAATGGGAGACTTAGCGACTTAAGTCTTGATGTGCTAATTATGATTTTAATGATGGTATGTTATATCTTCGTAGTTCAAATAGAACCTACGCACATGTATCAATAATGAAGATACAAAAAGAGTAATGGCTAAAAAACATGAAGGAGTTAGAGAAAACCATTTGGATGTGTGAGCTATGACACTAAAAATCAGACGACAAGGTCATTACTACCAAACTATGCTAATTAAATATGAAAAATGCTCTTTACTGTGAACTCTTTCGTGATATACCCCAATGATTCACATACCCACTGAGCTCCTACGACTTTCTATGCCTTATATCCATTCATGCAATGGGCAATGGAGGTGACAGATTCCTTCTCACCATCGCAGCATAAAACATTTTTTCTTATCATGATTGATTAGTGTACTAAATGAGTTAAAGTGTAGACATTAAATTGACATTTTGGAAAAATTACGACATTTGTTATTGAAGAATAATCATTTGTTGGCATGAGTTGATTAATGATATTTTCATGGATAATGGGACAAAATTTTGATGCCACAAATTGAAAAATTTCTGCCTAATGTGGAAAGCTAGGCTCAACCACTTCATTCTTTGGTATCTACAAGAATAGGATAAGCCAAAGCCACAAATAAAACTATCGCACGGATTTTAAAAATGTATTCAAAGTAAAAAAAGGTGATTGGCAGACAAACTCGCTGTTGTACTATGGACCACCAAAAAAATGGTTTCGTTCATGAAAGATTTAACGATAATCTAGACAACTCAAGGATAAATGAGATTAAATCCACAGATAAATACTACAAAACGTAGCAGCTTGGTACTACAACAAGCTCGTCAAGCTTAGAAAATTCAAAAAGTGATCTTGTACTCAAATAAATTTTCTCTAATAATTTTGAGCTTAACGCCTCCGTATTTGGCACCATGTTAGAAGCCAAATGGGAAGGGCCCTTACTAATAATGAAGGTCGTCCCACCTGGATTAACGAACTAAAAATTATAGACATAGTCTCACTCCACATTCTTGGAACACCAGGAAACTAAGAATATTCTATCCTTATCAACAACTAAAAAAGAGAAGAAATAAAGAATGAGTAATTGAACTACGAGTGGTTGATCCCGAAAACACATAGTTGATAATCCTATTTCAGCCTAGCTACTACAAAAAATATAATAAAAATATTATATTATCCTACTGAGGTTGAGAAGATCAAACTAGGACGGTCAAAGGACCAAATTAGTTACTATCTAACAAAAAAAGTAGTAAGCTCTCCATATATATATATATATATAATGGCAAACTCGATCGCTAATATAAAGCATTTGAGAATAACAAAAAATAATGTTGAACTGACACTTTGCATTAACTAAACTTAATTATTTGAGATAAGGAAAAATCATATTAATAGAAGCTACACTCTGGTTCACATTCTTGTTAGTCATTAATAATAATAAGAAGTTGATTCCACGCTTAACATTTATAGCGGATAGGATATGAACGTAAAAATACAACGAAATCCACTGTATATCATACAACGAGCACAATAATAGAAAAAAAAAATCAATATTCATTGGATGGAGTGTTGTCCCAATTCGGTAAAAGTAGGCTCGACCGCCTCAAGGTAAAAAAACCTGCATATTTTGATGAAATCATCCTGCATTTTCTACCGATCTCATAAATATCTAACAACAAAGTAATATCTTCTTCTTCCTTGAGAAGGTCAAACTTGAGCTCCTAATATTCCATATCCCACTTACCATGATCCTTACTTAAAAATATGCTTATAATTATCAGGTATTGCGACTCGTACACTTCGAAAACCATAATGATGTCAGAGAGAGGCTAAATATGGTTTACCATTCCGTTGGTCACATCAAAATCATCATGCACGTTAATATATTTACGAATGAAGCATAATTTTGCGACATGATTCTCAAAAATTTATTTCTTGCGATCACACCGCTACAACCCTTTCATGGCGATGTTGATTAGCCTACTCCTTGTACCATAGTTCCATCTTGTTGTAATATAATCAGGCCTTTATGGCTTCATATCTAAGTGTCGTGCTCAAACGAGCATTCTCTTACCTTAGTTTGGAAATCTATGCATTGGACATTTGCTACAGCATGGTTTTCAACTTCTCTACAAGAATCGACCGCGGTATCAAGATTTTTTTTTATTTTCAAGGACCTTGGATCTATAAAAGTTGATATTTCTCGGTTCGCAGCATTCAAAACTACTTGATTCAACTTTTCTAGCTCCTTCATTTGGACGTTCAGTATTGTGACTACCATTTTGCTCCAATTCAACATTGGCATATCATAATCGATTCACGCAAGAGGCAAAGTGCTAGCAAGCCGCTTGACCATAATAATTGACCGTAAGGTCCACCATTAAAAATCCACATATAAAGGGAAAACAAAGGAAACTTACCTAAAAAATCTCTTACGTGTAAAGGCCATAAACCTCATTGAAGTCCACAACATCGTAGAAACTATTTTAATAGTGAATTTGATTAGACGTAGCAGATCGGAAATTGTATTTGCATTATCCACATATTCATTTCCATCATAAGTGTAGGAGATAGCATGGTCAAATTCAAGAGTTTCATATAAAGTTGTATATTAAATGCCCTAGAGATTAGACTATCGAGCAACTACATAACTATCCTTATCGAGAGATTTTCCTCTATCCCTCCTTATTATTCTAAGGATAATGTGGGGATTTTTCAATTTGGCTAGTAGAAAGACACTATAAATAGAGTTAGCATGCTCAATTATGGCTTTCAATCACGCTCTATTTTTCTGGACATCAACGTATCTTCCTTTTTTTTTTTTGGAACGCTCAGTAATAACCAAAAATTTCTTTGCACCAAAGTCCGTAAGAGGAGCTTTGACAAGGAAGTATTTCTTATTCTCCGCTTTAAACTTTCAAGAAACACTAGCCTAGTCCTTTGGGCCAATTGTCCTTTCTTTGCGGGCCATTTGAAACACTTGTCCTTATAAAAGGCAGATCCACTTTGGAAAGAAGATTAGATTGTTGTTGCGAAGCATCACAATTCTTCATAGCTCTCTCTTTCTCGAAAGTATGAAGGTTGGTCTACTTGCACCATAGTTCTCGCTTTGCGGTCTATTCATCTTCTTCTTCTTCTTTAGAAGTTTCTTCTCTAAAAGTGCGCAATTAGTGAGATCCTAGCTATAAGAATGAAAAGTAAGCTATGGTTATAATAACTGCAATTATCGAATAAGATCTTACCAAATGATTACTAAGGTGCATTGATCCGGGCTAGACTTCACTTGATTCGGTCTTGATTGATGTCTGCACAGTTCTCGTAACTTACATTTGCTAGCAGAGCGACGTACTCTGAGAAGTATAGAGGGAGAAAATCCACTTTCAAGAGAAGATATGAAAAAACTGAATAAAGGCCTGGACGTCTCCGAGAATATCTCTAATGAATAAACTTATCGACGACAATGAATTTGCTGAGTTGGAGCGAATCCTTTGATCGAATGGAGGAAAGTTTAAAGAAGGCATGCTCTTCGTTGGAAAATTTGTTTAGTTAGCTAAAAAGTTATGCGACAGAGTACTGCTAAAACAAAATAATTTAGAAAGAGAAAGGGAGAACGTAAATACCTTCTATTACTTACGAACAGTGATTTGTATTATAGAGATAATGAGTCCACAAGCTGAAGAGTCATGATGATTAAGATTTAAAGCTGGCGGCAGTTCAAAATACGCACCTATAAGGACTTTACAAAAATCATAGTTAACGAGCGTGTCAAAGTAAATTGAGTTACCGAACATAATGAATTCGCGGTGTAAATAACCTTGAATACAACTGAGTTTCTTCCTAGGGAGTCCAACGATTTTCAAGATAAAATTTGACAAATTAGGAAGACTTAGCATATTATTGATGCAAGGTTTAGCATCCTACTTAAACCCAAACCGGAATCATAACCAAACCGTAAACTTGATCCACAAAGAAGTGAAGCTCGGCCCAAAGAATTAGGTAGATGTAGGCCCGCTTAAACAACTTGGCTGACTAGAAAACATTTGAAGATAAAGTAGAAAACCATAAGAAAAGAAAGATCCTTATAATTTTGGGTAATAAGATTTAAATATATTTATTAGAAACAATAAGAAAAAAAAACTCCTTATAATTTTGGGTAATAAGATTTAAAAATATTTATTGTTGATTGTTTTTATGCACTGTGAATATGGGGATCCTAAAGAAAGATAATACAACCCTAAAATTCTTATTTTTAGAGCTAATTCGACATGTGAATCATCTCTATCATCAAAACATTTAAAATAAGTTTTACCTACAAATTCTTGTTTATTCTATGGGGGTGTTAGTCAATCACTGATTTAAATTAACTTTTTTAGATTTACAATCATCAAAATGTAAATGTTTACAAGATTCATTTGCAAAGAATTTCAAATGTCTACGGATTTCATTTGGAAAAAAATTAGAAATCTATGCAGATTACCTTAGATTTTAAATCCAGATTTTGTTAATAGAAATCCATAGTATGTAATTTCAAATCAATTAAAATAAAAAAATATAATTTCGTAATTATTTGAATAACACTGGATTTTAAAATTTGTATTGAATAACATTAGATTTCAAACTCTGTTAATGAATATTTTTAAATCCAAGAATCAATAACACCAAAATTTAAAATTGAAATTTATATCCACTACTGAATAAAACCATATTACAAATCAATTAGAACTGAGTTCAAATCATGAATTCAATAACAACCCCTATAATTAAATCGTGATTCAACAAATATATAGATAAAATAAATTATTTTCATTCTTAATTAAACACAACAGGTCACACCATATATATATATATATATATATATATATATATATATATATTATTTTCTGTATCTTATTTTTAAAATTTTTAACATGTTTTTTTTACTTTCATGTATATATTAAAAACATGTTTTTCTTACAAAAATGAAGATTTTTCTGCTCAATCCTCTTCTCTAAATCTCAATATATGATCAAATATACATCTCAGATCAGTCTACACTTTTATATCATGTCAAGATTCCATCCCAAATTCTTCAAAAAAGAAAGATTCCACCCCAAAAATAATTGACACTAAATACTAATGAACGTAGTATCTTAATTGTATCTAGATTACATGCATGGTACATTTTATTTCTCATGCTGTTATACATCCTATTGTGAATATAAAGAAATTTGGATCAACGTAGATATTTTTCAGAATTGAAAATGGAAAAAGAATCGGGGCACGTGTTTATTTATCAAATTAGGCGAACGTGTTTATCATGAGGGAATTGTCGACTTCCCATGTGAAGTATAAAGGAAAATTCACATGGCAGGTCGGTTACAAACATACAACTTGGCAAATTATTTACAACTAAGTAAACGTGGAACAATTTGGCTTTTTAATCTTCTCTTCTCTTTTATAATTATTTCTTTGCTTGTAGCATTGTTCTAGCCTTATCCCTTGCTGTATTTTCTAAATATAGCATAAACCATTTTCTTCCCGTCTCGATGAGTTTGACATGTTTTAATTTCGTGAATTCTTCATAATACTTTTTTTAATTTTAGTTTAAACAACCACACATTCTAAATTATTTCAAAAATATTAAAACAGTACAAATTTTAATAAATTTTAAATTTAAATCTTAACTCTAGTTAGTGAAGTCAAACTCATAAGTTTAAGTTTAATATTTTTAAAATTTAATTTTATATATGATATTCTTGAAATTAAAAAATTAAATGATTCTTTAAGAAAAACATATCTACTATATATTAAAAAGGAAAAAATTTTATAAAAAGTTTTGTTTGTTAAATATTACATTATTTTCATTAGTTAAATAAAAAAAAATTCATTGGGATAGAAATGAACATAAAAGGTATAAAAATATGTTATCTTTATAGCCAAAAAAGTTATCAAAATATTTTATACTTCTATCCATATAACCAAACATTATAACTATAAATATATAAAAAATATTCATATAAAAACTATATATATATAATATTATATATTGAATATATATATATATATATATATGTATATTAAAATTGGAAATTTACGTATAGCTTTTATTTTCATATTTCATCATATTTTTAAAAAGTAATATACTGAATATTATATTTTACTAAAATATATAATCAACATAATATTTTTATAATATTTAATATGTATATTTTAACTAATAAATACTATAATTTATAACTTATATATATATATATAATATAAAAAATTATATTATTTTAAAAAATATATTATTAAAAAGAAAATTAATCACGTGCATAGCGCATGGTATATGTTTATCCTAAAAATTTTGTTTGATAGTATTTCGTAGCATTTCTATTTTATTATTTTATTTGGTGAATATTAAAAGTCGGCTCATTTATGAAGACTAATGACTAGATAATGAAGGCCTAATCTTTCAATTGTTGAAATCAACTCATTTATCAACAATTACCTCAAGTTAACCCTATTTAATTCTAAGAAAATTATGTAAATCAAAAGCAACCTCAGCTGCAGCAAAGACCGAGGGTAGGATTCATAACAAGAGGGGAACCACTTCCAAGAGGTGACCAAAAAAAAGATAGAAGTGTTCGATAAACCAGGTATCTGAAAAGTTTCTACAAGAATTCAATCTTAAGGTTCCAAACGTACAATAATTTTGAACTAAATCTTCTCTGATCAATGTGGTGGTGGTTCAAAACCAAGATATTTTGATTTGGCAATGGAGAATCCAACGGATCATTTGGATTTATTTGAAAGGTTATGTAGAATCTTCAAAACAAATTGCGTTTCTTATGACATCCTAAAACTGTTTCTTTTTCCGTTCTCTCTAGAAAATAAATCCTCCATATGGGAAAAAAACTCTTTCTAATTTAGCAACCACATGAGAACATATAAATAAATAATTTATATCTAAATTCTCTTCATGGAAAAAATAGCTAAGTTTAAAAATGATATAACTAGTTTTACGCAAGGCAATTTATATCTAAATTCTCTTCAAGAAAAAATAGCTAAGTTTGAACATGATATTACTAGTTTTATGCAAGACTGCCTAGAAAATTTTAGTAAAGCATGGGAAAAACTTAAGAGGTATACAAGAGCTTGTCCACGTCATGGAATGTTGGGAGACGCCTTACTATGAATCTTTCACTGCGGAGTTTTAGAAAAATATAGAGATGCTTTAGATATAGCAAGTTATTCAAGCTTTTCTAGTCGAAGTGTTGATCGAAGAATAATAGAGTATTTAGCACAAAGCAACCAAAACTATATAGGAGAATATGATAGAAAAATAAGGATGTTCATGGAGTTCAACTTATAGATAAAAATATGGAAGCAAAGATGAATAAGATTGACTCCAACCTAAATTAAATTCTTGATGCTCATCAAATGACGATTAACTATGTACGTTGGGGAGGAACAACAAGTGACATATCAAAAACATATTCAACCCGTAAATCGAGGCTTATTGTATGAAGAAACGCCAATTGAAGGAGATAAGCTATGTTGGAAACCAGCAACAAGTATATCACTAAAGACAATATGGGTTCGCTAATAACTTCAATAAGCCAAACATATCTTATAAGAATCCTATGATAGATAATCTTCAAGATAAAGCTTACCCATCTCAACCTAGATAGGTTTGTACGGATTAAGCTATATAAGTTTTTGTCGCATTTTTCATCTTTGAGTTGTATTGAAAATTGTCCGTCGCAAATTTGTAGCCTGCATTTAATTTTCAGTCGCAAATCCGTAGCAAATTTCAATTGATTTGTGGCTAATATTAGCAAGGATCAAAGTTTGTAGCAATTTGCGATAGATTCTTACAATAATGCCGTTGAAAAAGCATGTTCACTGCCACTTGTTGAGATGTTGAGACTATGAAGAGACAGGCTATGGTATGGATTGAGTTAAAGAGGTTTAAAACATTGGAGCACATAAAGAAGCACAACTTTAAAGTTGGTAATATAATTGCTGTAGAAGAAAATGCGAAAAAATGTTATGTGGTAATTCATAGGCCGCATGGTTTTCTGAAGTGATTGAGAAGGGTATGTCTTATAGGGTAAATATGAGGTCTCACATATGTAGATGTCATAGATGGGACTTGATAGGGATATTGTGTCACCGTGCTTGAAATATAGTTTTAATAAAGAAGTTTAATGTAGAGGACTATGTGAGTGTTTGGTACATAACCACAAGCAATATAATGACTCCATCTTACCTCGGTGATTTAAAGTTTTTGAAAACATACGGTGAATCAAGTATTGCAACACCAACAATAGAGGTGTCTAAAGGGCGGAAATGAAAACGAAAACAAGAATCAAAGTAAAAGATGAATCTCCAACCAAAGGTAAGAATATCACGAGGTATGATCGGAACATGCAATGTCAAAGATATGGCATAGGCTATAATAGTTTCAAATGCAAGAATCTTGGAGTTCCTATAATTCTTAAGCCTAATAAAAAACAACACATAAAGTGGTTGAGTCAATGACAATTGATTATGTAGATAGATCAAGTTAACCTACTCAAACTTCTCATGTGTAGGTTTGGTTCGTTGGGATTTTTTTTGTAAAGGTTAGGTTTGGCTACTTTGTGTAAAAATTGGTACATATATATAGAATTTGTTTGACTAGACGGTTAGATTTGGCTAGGTTGGGATTAGTTTGTTTTTGGTTTTCTGACACATGACTATTATCTAAATCTAAAACTAGTGTTTTGGTGTTTGTTCATTTTTCAAATGAAAAACATAAAAGGAACATAAAATATTACAATCTCTCCACTTACAAACTAAGAAACTCAGATCCACATACAAACTTCTCAAACCAACTTAAACCCTCATCGACAATTTAAGAACCTCAAATCCACATAAAAACTTTTCAAAACCTCTATTACAAACCCCACTCATAAGCCAACTAATAATACTATACCACAAATTACAATAGCTAATCCAAAACCAACAGTATTCTTCATACTATATATTTCTTCTACTCAGTCAGTCTCTGGCTTCTTTCTCACAACAAATAAGTGACAAAAACTTCACATGTTCCAGTCTAAACTTGTGGATCTACCATCTCCTTTAAGCTCGCAAATCAAATCTTATATTCAATATCTTTACCATTGCCTCTTCAATCCACAATAACAAATGGAATTTCTCCTTCACAAAAAAAAAAAAATCGTGACACACATTTGTTAGCAACATACATAATAGTTGAATTTGTTTCTAAAGACACATTGAATTACTGCTCAAAGCCACAAGGACAACAATAGAATAGTTCTGCTAGATTTTTAGGAGTCTTTGAAATTCTAATACAAGAAGGTTATCCAAATCTACAACATTTTGGAATTCATTTACCAACTTCACCAAAACCGTGTTTCGTATCTTTAGTAGTTCCTTTAAGAAATTCATTACGAATTCAAGCTTAATGATGATAATATTCCGAGATAATGACTAAAAACTCATGAATATAACACAAAATTAAATCGGAGTTGCTATAAATATGAAATGAAAATATTCACAAATAGAGCAACTCAAAAACTCAAATCGAAAATATAATACCCTAAAATAGTACAATTGAGCAAAATCACAAATTGGCGAGGCCTTACTAGAATTTTATGAGACCATGACAAAAAAATAATAATGAAAATAATCTCAAAAGGAGCGACCCATTCGCTTTGTATTATACACCGAATTCTAAATTGAACTGATATGAGTGAGCGGTAGATGAAAGCCCTCACCGTTTCTTTATCTGAATATTGTATTTAGATACTTTATTTAGATACGTTTTCCAGATGCAGTATCCAGATGATGTTTGTTTCTGTTTTTAATTTTGTATCTAGATACTACATCACAATACAATTATGTTTGTTTATTTATTTGCAATAGTATCTAGATACGTTTAATTATTAAATTAATCAAAATACTAAAATGACATCTAATGATATATATATACATATACATATATTATGATTTTAATCACTTTTACTACTATAAAATTATAGCTGGAAAATATTTTTTAGCGGTAAATCTTGTTTCTGCATTTTTTTGTGTGTCCAAAACGCGTTTTTACGGTTTTAGCAGGAAAACATGTTTATGCATTTTTTAACGTACAAACGCATTTCTCCGTGCTTAACGAGAAAAATGTGTTCGTGTGATTGACGAGAAAAGCGTTTCCATTTTTTTGGCGGGAAAATGTTTTTCTGTATTTTTGGCGGAAAAACGCGTTTTCGCCTTTTTTTGTAGAAAAACATGTTTTTAACGGGAAAACAAGTTTTCGGATTTTAGGCAGGAAAATGTGTTTTGCATTTTTGGAGAAAAAATGTGTTTCCGCGTTTTTGGCGGGAAAACATGTTTCCGCCCCAGGAAAATGCATTTACGTGTTTTGGCGAGAAAATATGTTTCCGCATTTTTGGGTGGGAAAACGCGTTTTGAGCGGGAAAATTCGTTTACGCATTTTTGGCGAGAAAACGTGTTTCCGCGTTTTTGGCAGGAAAAGGCTTTTATGTGTTATTTTGGGAAAAACATGTGTTTGTGTTTCTTGTGGGAAAACTTGTTTCCGTATTTTTTAACAATAAAATATGATTATACATTTTTCCAAAACAGAAAAATTGTTTCTATGGTTTTTTGTGGGAAAACACGTTTTTTTTATTTTTTGTCAAAAACACATTTTTCATGTTTTCAGTAAGAAAGATGTTTATGTATTTTTAACGAGAATATAGTGTTTTTAACATTTTGGCCTAAATAATGGTATTATAGACATTTGAAATTTTTGGATGAGTTTAGTTTTATGTCAACTTTACATACAAACTCATCCAAAATATCCAATTATTTTGGATGCACTTTGCATTTGTATCTAGATACGGTATCCAGTTAAGTTACAAATTTCAACTAAACGAACATAATCCTGCATCTATGTAGTTGGATACTGCATCCAGTTAACCAAATAAACAGGCCCGAAGAGAACTAACGAAAGAAATCATATTTTTGATATAGAACGGATACTGAAAATAGATGAAGACAGAGTAGAAAGATTTTTTTTTTAGCTTTGGATTTGTTAACAAATTATACAAATAGTGGATCCTCTTGATATTAACCTGGATCTCGATATAGACATCTTGGCTCCCTTTCACTTTGCTGCATTTTCTATAAATTTATTAGTGAAAAAGTGTACTTTGTCCTATTGGTAAACTTAAACTAGGAACGAGAATATGTTGAAAAAAAAAACTAGGAACGAGAATATAACTTTTTAATTTTAACCTTCAATTAACGTATACACACGAATAAGTCATGTCTATGTTGTGTATGTACACGATGCTAATTATCAGTATCATGTCCACAATGATAATGCGGTTTGCGTCCAGCGTCATCTGCATTGTGTTATTTTTATAGTGCGTGTGTATATATGATGTTAATTATCAGCATCATGTCCGCAATGCGAGTGTACACGATGTTAATTATCAGTATCATGTCCACAATGATAATGTAATTTGTGTACAGCACCGTCTACACAATGTTTATCAGCATCATGTCCATAATGATAAAGCAGTTTGCGTACAGCATTGTCTATATTGTGTCATGTCCACTATGCGTGTGTACATCACGCTAATTAATGTTATGTTCATAATGCGTGTGTACACATGTACACGAAATCATGATTATGAAAAGAAATAAAGAAAAATATTTTTTGTCCAAATTAAACAAACCAATTATCTATTTATAGAGTACAAAAAAATAAAATTTGGTTTAATATTTTTAAAAATATATACAATTGCAAGCAAGTGGATCTCTAGTTTGAAAGATACAAGTGTATTTTTACACACAATAAAGTTCATGAATAGCAATAAGTCTCTAAAGTGTAAATACATTAGAAAAATTCCACTTGCTTGCAATTGTTTTCGTTAAAATTAGGGATGAGACTTACTATCCAAAATTTATTCCGGGATTTTTTCGGATTCAAGTTTTGGTATCCGGCTAATCCAGATCTAGATAGTAGAATAAAAATTCAGTCGAATTTGGATGTGAATCCGGATATAAAAATCTTTTGTCTGAATATTGCGATCGAAACCTATATATATTAACTATATATAACATATATATATATATATATAAATTTATATATATATTATGTTACTTTATAAAAATAATTAAATACTTTAGCATTTATGAATAATTCCATAATAACAAATTTATATAGAAAAAAATACTACACACTCTCAATTGTTCCAAAAATATCACAAAGATAAAAAATTAAATTTGAAGGGTTTATAATTTAAATTTTTGGATTTAGGGCACTAATTAGAGTTTGGGTTTAGTTTTGAAAAAATTAGAGTTTAGTTTTGGAGGTTATGGTTTAAATTTGACAATTTAAAGCTATTTTATATTTGTGGTATTTTAAAAAAAAAAATTAATTTTGAGAATATGTGGTATTTTGGAACACATCCCAAAACATGTGGTATTTGTTAGAATGACGGAAAAATATTTATTTAATAATATATAAAATGTTATTTCTTAGGGTAAAATTGTTAAATTTTAATTTTATATAGTTATATATTTAAAAATATTTAATGTATTATATTTCAATTAAATTTTTTATAATAATTGGGATCTTGATCTAAATAACCTAATTTTCATAAGGTATCTGGTTATCCCAGATTTTAGACAGTGTTTTTACGTATCTGAATCAAAATATCTAGATAATTCTTTTACGTAGATATCATTAATGGTTTGATAAAAAAAAATTGAAAAACAATTGGTTTGTATTGTAGAGCAAATAGATAAACATTAGAAAACATGCAAAAAGTAGAAAAAAGGATAGAGAGAAAGTGATCAAAGAAAACAGTGTTCTGAAATCTAACATGGATCCGCGATTGAACAGGTAAAATCGGTGACCTGACAAAGAATCCATGTCATATTTGTCTTAAAAACCGTCTCTTAAAAACCCGGTAAAAATCGTGGTTAAACTGCAATCTGAGTCAATTAAAAGGATTGAGTTTGTATATAAATATAATTTATTAACATATACTATGATTTGTGTATTTATAGACATTGATTGAAGATTTTACCATGTCATCAGAAAAAGATGATGAAAATATATACGAATAAATGAAAAGTAGTTAAAGTAATGTTTTATTTCTTTTTAACATTAGTTATTTTGTTAAAACTCTTATACCATTATACTAGTTTTTTTATACTAAGGTCTACAATTTGGATTATTAGTTTATAGATATTTTCATCATGATTTTTTTACTATTTAAAAAAAAATCATATCAA
Source organism: Iberis pinnata (assembly GCA_900406425.1). NCBI lineage: Eukaryota > Viridiplantae > Streptophyta > Magnoliopsida > Brassicales > Brassicaceae > Iberis > Iberis pinnata. The sequence continues at coordinate 14,286 of OVBE01001280.1, read as the reverse complement.
AATTGTTAGAAATTATGAGAAATTTGATTTTTGTGAAAAAAGATATAAACCTGTAAATATATAAATTAGTAAAAATATTTATTAAATTATTGATCCGTTGTTGACTTAAAAATCCAATAACCCAGAAGATTAATCGGTTTGATCTCCGGGTCGGTTTTCAAAACATTGAAAAAAAATATAAATATTGTTATATAATAATTATATAAATAAATTAGTTTAGTTTTAGAAAATATCTTTAAGTGAAATGCAGTAAAACAACAATTCTTAGAACATTTGTAGTGTAATTATTACTTTAACTAAGATATTTAATATATATATAACCTACACGATAAAGATATACAGTTATTTTCGGTTAAACAATATTAAGCTTAAACTTGAACTACAAATATGCTATAAAAATTTAACTAAATTCTATTATTACTTTAAAATGAAATTATCCAAAAAAGAGTAAAAAATAGGACTATAAATAATATTATTCTATTGATGATTTTTTAGGGTTATTTTTATTTATTTATTTATGAATACTATTTATGAATTATTGACTAATAACTTTTTGTTTCTGACAATAATTAATGTAAAATTTATGTTTTTATATAAAAGATTTTATTTATTATCTCCAAATAAAGCCAACTACAAACTTATCAATCCAAACAGAAATACAAATTTAAATTTACACTTAAAAACTAAATCCAGTTTAAACTTTCTCTGGCTCACGTTTGGTCCAGGCCTAGACAAGTAACAAAAAAAACCGAGAAAAAATAGGAGAGCCCTATCTTCTCAAGCCGCGCCGTCATGCTGCAAAATCCGTCGGAAAAAAGTATCGGCGACCCGGCTACGACTCTGAAACGGCGGTGACACAGGTCCGTCACCGCCACCCACAAGCAACTTCGATTTTGGAGAGGAGGACGAGATTGGTCGTTGACTACCACGACCAGTTACAAGAGGGAAAAGTAGTTTTTCGGCGACGGAGAAAAGAATTAGATCACCTTCAGATTCGTCTTAGCGCATGTTCCCAGCGACGAGGGTTCCCGCACCGTTACCAATAACAGACATTTCGCTTTCCTCTAGCGGCGAAACCAACCCACCCCGTTTTGAGGCTCTTCTCTCTTTGTCGCGCTGTCGTCCATGCTCTGTCGTTGCGACAGAGCTGGCCAAAACTATGGCCGCATCTTTTTCACCCTAGTTGGAATCGCTCTGAATTTGGTGAAGAAGGAGATTAAGCTTATAAATCCGAAGGGAGAGAAGGAGAGAGGGCGGACTCACTGGTTTTGGAATTCGCCGGCGGGCCTAGGATCGCAGCCCATGGGCTCTGTGGTTAAAAAACAACTGCGGTGGTCTCTGTACGCTCTATCGTTCTCGGACATTCTTTCCGATCTCAGCGACAAGAAAGAGAGAGATGAGAGAAAAGTAGATAAAGAGGATTGGTTAAAAATTTATCTTATTTAATTTGTTTTAGAATTTAAAGAGATAAACTCGAAATGTTTTGAAGTAAAGTGAAATTTTAAAATAGAAAATGAAATAAAGTTGTAGATGCTCATATATGTATATATACTATAAAGACAATATATAAATGGTTCGTTTTCAAAGTTTTGGATTTTACACTCGGGGCCATCATCCTCATCTCGACCACGCTGTCCAATACAAACAACCTTGATTTGTGTGTTTAACTTGAACATCTTTTAGTCTACAATTTTTTTATTTGTTAGCAACTAGCAGATAAGACACAAAATAACTACATAAATAGTCTTTTATTTTAACTACATAAACATTCGATTTTAGTGGTGCTGAGATATTGTGAATAAATAATTAAATTTTGTTATAAATCAAATTATATTTACTAAATTATGCATGCGTAAAACTTAATTAAGATAGTGATTTATGATAAATAATGTTCGAAACTTTAACATACTTTATTATTTCTATTTTATATATTATAAAATAAAAGTAATTAAATATAGAAAATTTAAAAGACTCGTACAAACTTTGGAATGATCTCAATACTTGGATTGTTCCACTAAAGAGAACGATTATACCGACTTATGTCGTGCCCAAGAGTAGAGAGTCTTGAGGCAAACTTTTACAATGTAACATTTTTATAATGATAGACTTAGGATTTAATTCTTAAAACTATATTGTAGAGAATAGATTACTATACTATAGACATGATCGAATCTACAGAGACCAGACAATAAGATTTTCAGTTTAATATCGAATCAAGCTAAGATAGTAATCAGAGAAATGTTTGTAACTAAATCTAAGAAATAAGTAAAATAAGAAAAGGTAAATCAGTAATAAAAAGCGTCAGACATTAGGCAATCTATAAGTAGTCAGGTTTAAAAGTCAGGTTATCATGCAAGGATTTTCTTTGAAAATAGTTCTCAACTCAAAAGACAGAAACTAGACTAATCTCCTCACGAGGAATTAGATCCCTATGTTCGAATTACTAAAGACATACTCATGCCATATTTAGATAACTTAAACATGCATTACAGTTCAAATTTGATAAGTTCATAAGCCCCTAAGACAATACTTCCGCAAGAAAAAGCACTTACTTATCTAGATTATGTCAGATCTCTACACCAAATCTCTTTGAGTTTATCAATATAATTTGAATGAACTAGTTAGCTACTTTACTTCAGGCATTAAGATCAAATCTAGACTGAGAACCTAACAAATTCAATCCATTTATGGATAACCCTAACAATCAAACCTGATTTTCATAGGAAACCTAAAACCTAACTATGAAACTACTCAGACATTGCAAAGCAGGAACAATACAAAATCAGAGAGGAACACATAATCAATACGTAAAAATAGATATTATAAATCAAGATCAAAGTTCAGAATTCTTCTCCAAATACAAGGTTTGAAATTCTTCTCTCTGTGAACTAGAATTGTAAAAGCGTAAAATAAAATAAACCTAGCCAAGAGGCTTTTATAGTGTAAAAAGGAACAATCAATAAAACAGGAAAAATAGGATAAGCTTGAGGATTTTTTTGAAAAATATGGAAAATCTTCAAATTTTTCACAGAAATGATGAACCGATCGATCTGGGGTTAGACCGATCGTCTGTCTTCTTTGGGCTCGGGTTGAGCGATCGCTCTGTATCTTCTATTTTCTTCTAGATGTTTAATTTGGATTGATCGGTACAAGGCTGGACTGATCGGTCTGGCATGTCCATGGCTTCATTTTTTGGGATTGACCTATTCATTCTTTACTTAGCCAAATTTCATCCAAACGTGCAGAAATTATCACTTTAAATTCAAATCAACCGAACACCTGAAAATCTAAAAATATGCCAAAATTGCAAGGAAAATGCTCGGAGAGCACATAATAGCATCATATATACCCACTAAAATGCGTTAAAACCGGGTAATATCATATAACATCAATAAAACTAACATAATAATAATATTATTCTAAAACATTCATAATAATAGTGATTAAATAGATTACAATGCTGACAATAAATCCTAAGTAAATTTTCTATTTACCAAAAATTTCATTCAGTAACAACTAAATAATTAATCAATGGCCTTGAAAAAAAGAAATAGAATAAAGAAGAGGAAGGAAAAAAGAACATAGAAGTTATATTTGATAAAGAAAAAATATTTATTTATCATAGATATTAAAAAGTGGAAGACATTTTCAGAATTTAAGTTTGAATATATATATATATATATATATCGAATATAGATTTGTTGAGATACTAATAGACATATAAGATAAAAAAAATTTAAACCAAAAACATTAATATGGCATTTAATTCTTTTTATATTTATTTTTAAAAATAAAATTCTAAAAATATTTCCCAACAATTTAAAAAAATTGTGGCATTGGGCATTTGCCCTTTTTTAGTTTCCTTAAGGCATGACACTTGTTCCGACTTGGAACGATTATTCTTAATATTAATATATTTTCATAGTAATTGCAAAAAGATCATTTCAACCCCTCAGATACAATTTTTTGATTTTTTATTTAATCTGGTTTACTAAACTAAAAATCACTTTAATCGAACCAAATTTTCATCTCATTCTCCCACGCACCAAAAGATCACAAGTCCTAATTTTCAGTTTTTTCTCTCAACCTCCATCACGCAAATCTCTAACTCTCTTGATTCTTACCCGATTTTAGTGATTTTGGGGTTTATTATACACGAAATCGCACACTTGATCAGTTCATACCCACAATTTTCCCAACCCATTAGAACATATGGTTTTCTCATTTAACAATGATATGTGTTTCGAATCTCTTCTTATAGGTCAAATAATATCAAACATTCATGGGTAAATGAGATTTAAGAAGTTATGTATCTTTTGTGTTTTAATTGTAGCAATAACCAATTTTGATGTATTGCAAAGTGATTGTTGAACTTAGGGTCGATTACTTAAGAAAAAGAAAAATTGAAATCCAAAATTGGTTCATTTGTGGTTTGATAGAGGTTTGTTTATATTGTTTATGGTTATTGATATTGGGTATGGTTATATCTCTGTTAGACAGAATGACAAATTTTATAATTTGGGGGTTTTTGATTTTGGTCAAGGAAAGTAAATCTGAATTTTATGCATTATAAGTTTATGTTGCTATGTCAATTTTGTGACTTGTGAAATTGAATGCCAAATTTTATGATTTGTGGATTTTAAAACTGTTTTTGAAGTGTTTCTTTTTCGTATTTTTTCTTTTAGTGGTTTGTTTTCTTAATTAGAGATTACATACATCTAAGACCACCTCTAATAGAGGTGCTTAGTGTGAATTTAAGAGGTGCTTAAGTTTTTAAAATTAATAAAATAAAGCAAAAGAAAATATTAGTGTAGAGATCGATCCTTATTAAAGCTTCTTTAGTTAACAGCCACGTGTTGGCATATAGTTGGCCAACTTTTTTTTTTAAGGTCGAGTGTGTTTTTTTAATTTAGATTCATGATTTTATATAGGGCTATGAAAAAACCGAACCGAGTTTTCCTAACCGAGCCGAAGATTTCACGAGTCGAACCAAGGTATACAGAGAAAACTGACCGGCACAAAAAAAAATTTCAATTTTGGTTCTTGGTTCGGTTCGATAACCGATCGGTTCATTTTTTATTTTTATTTTTTGAAAAAACCCAAAAAACCGATAATAACCAAATAACCGAAAATAACCGGAAAAACTGAAAATTAACCAAATAATCTGAACTTCAAAAACAAAAAATGAACTTAAAAAACTGAAAATTGATCTTTCGGATATTCAGTTCGGTTCTGGTTCTTCGAATCCTAAATACTAATACCCAATTGATATTTTTCTAATATTCGGTTCAGTCCCGGATCGGTTAGGTTCCATGTTAAAGGAACCGGAAAATATCTGAAATTTTTGGTTCTAAGTCGGTTCCGTGTATTTCAGACCCGCGATACCAAAATTTTTGGTTCTATATCGGTTCATTTTCTTACTTATATGCATTTCATGTTTGTTTCAACTTTAATTATTTGCGATATGTAAAATATAATGTTTAAAAAAATTAAATGTGCATAAATTGAAATGTAAAAAAAAAAGTAAGCATCACAAGCATTTAAACATTGGAAGCAACAAAATTAAAAATCTTACCAAAAGTTTCTTATCCATTAAATTTAATAAAAATTGCTTAAACACTCTCCAAAAGTGCTTAGCCATTGGAGATGCTCTAATGGTGTAATAAAGTGTAACCTCTAATATTAATCATAGGATCATAGCTATGAATAAATATTTAGATCATGAAAACCAATTACATGGTTTATAAATTCTTTATCCTTCTTTTAAATATTGTTTTATGTTTAGTTATTTTTCAGCTTATCTTTTGCTCAATTTTATATGTCTTCTATTATTATATTTTTTTTATTCATATGGGTTTCCTGTTTATGAAGTTTTCCTATTGTATCCTTATTTAACGTTTTCTAGGTATGGAATATGTGTTCTCAAAATGTTTATTCAAAGCTGGAGTAGAGCCGCGAGTGAAACAGATCAATAATACATGCATAATATCAATTATGAAGAAGTTTGAGAGTGTTTTACCAGCAAAATACAACTTGGTCAACAAAGATATGATGTTTGGACATAAATCAGCGATATATCGAAGGATGTTTATATGATTGAGAAGTACAATACTTGAACATTTGAATTAAATAAACTCTTTTACGACAAATGTGAATCTATCAAAACAAAGATATTGAAAACATGATGTTAACTATGTTAAAGATTTATACTCCTAAGTTTTTCAAATTTTGGTAAACTTTTTCTTTTTTTGTTGGTCTATGTTTTATATTAAGAAACGTCGTTTTAAAAATATTTAAATGAAATTGAACTTTTAAATATATTTTTTTGCAAAATAAACTTAATGTTATTAAGATTTGTGCAAAATAAACTTAGCATGGAAAAAAATCACCACATAGTACAATAATTAAATTTAAGCTATATATATATATCAGTATACAACTTCCAGAAAAATAAAATAAAGTGGAAAAATCAGCACACAATTACAATAAAGAAAATTCAAGACGCTAAATAATCTATCTCATCTTGCACTACAATAGGATCGTAAGCTATTTGTGAAGGTCTATTCTTCTTTCTCCATGATGAATTTCTTCGAGTGTGGAATTTTATATTTATTTGAACCTCTAACTTTCATAATTTCTTGCATGCATGATTACAACGTTAGAAAATCCTAGTAACTTTTTTTTGAAGAATATTCATTAAAGGATTCTTTTACAACAGACCCGAGTTCTTTATTTTCTTTAGACATATCTTGTGTTGCAATGTTTGAATGACACTAAAAAAATCTAAGATCTAATATATTAAGGTCCGATGAGTTTGGTGGTTGACACATCAAACGAACAGCAAAACCATAATCAGAAATAACCACCTGAAATTTGTTTCTCTCAAATCAACATGTGTTATTGCGTTATCTTGTTGAATAAAAATAGTTTTTCCACGTTCTTCTTATTGGCCATCTTTCACAGATTCTCACAATAACTTTTCTAATTAAAAAATCATGTATATCTTCTTTATTTATGGAAGTAATCGTCTTTATCTCTATAGTCCCCGCCTCTTGATTTTTATTTCGTCTCTGAGATGGTTGCTTGGTAGAAAAATGGAAACATCCCTAATATCTAGAAAATATCTCATTCTCTTCTCTATAAAATCTTAGACGAGCAGTGACAGTTAAAAAACATCACTTTTTCGATGTAGTTATTTGTCATATAAAACCACTTTTCATCGATATGTACAATATTATAAATATCAACAAACTTTGGTGATCATGCATAGAACCGTTGTCGAGCACTAAGACAAAAAAATGCTAACCGATATCTCATATTATCTTTCCTCAAAGTAGGCTTGATGGCGTTTGTATGACGTTTGATGAGCCTTTTTTAAAAACATCAAAACATAGACGTATGACTCACATCCAAAGAATCCGCTAACGACCTTAAAAATTTATGTCAATGGAATGAACATTAGCAATTCAAGCAAGGTCGATATGAGTTTTCTTTGAACCAAAACTATCTTTTTCTTATTTGACTCTTCTCCAAATACATTGAACCGCTAGTATAGATACAAGGAATAGCTTGGAGACTTCCGTTGTAGTAGTTTTCTCCAATTTTTCGTTGTAGTAGTTTTCTCCAATATTGTGGAATTTCACTGCTTCCTCCTATTACACATATTCAAAAAAAATCAAATTAAATTATATAAGTAAAAGTCTATGACATTACTCTATCAACAAACATTAATTGTGGCACTCCAAAAAAAAACTAAAATTGGGAATCCAATATTGTAATACCATTAACACAAAAATCATTAATTCCATACAAAAATTGACATATGTTTTAACAATAAGAACTAAAGTATTTACAAGTCAATTTTTTCTATATAAATAAGTGACCACGGTAATTGTATGTTTGTCAATTGTGTTTTATTAATACATGGCCATTTATTCTATATATTCATTGAAAGAAATACAATTAAATGAGTTACATGAATTTAGAGGTGGGAGATTTTCCAAATCTTCATGGAATAAATTTGTTGAATCATTTTTTATTGAAGTAAACTATCTTTTTGAACTTTCATTGAATTCAAAAGGAAATTTTTCATTATTTTGAAATAGTAAATTTAGATCAAAATTTTGAAGAGTTGTACAAGAGTTAACTAAATGGTGTAGATCTAAGTCATTATATATAGACCATGAAAATTTTGGTTTTGCCTCTATTATGAAATTTTAGTTTTTTAGGTGTGTATGTGGCTCCAAATATAAATTTGTTTAGAAAATTTTTAACTTTTTAAAAGATTTTATGAAACATTAGTAAAGAGATTGAAAAGTTAGGAGGAGTTGTAGTACATAAATAATTATTACACATATATGTAATGGGAGACTAAAGTTAACTAGAGAGAAAAAAACAACACAATATTACTATTTTCTTAATATATGTGAAAACTCTAGAAATTTAAGTAATATAAAACAGAGGAAGTATATATTGGATCTACCACCCTCATATGACTTGTAATTAGTATATTACCAGGATTAGCTTCTTTTTAAGCATATGCACGAATTTGGTATTTTAGTGAAACTTTTCTCTAACACACCCCTATAAGTGTTAAAAGCATGCTCATGGGATTCACATGCTTTGGAATAAGAAAACTCAACTCTTTGGTCTGTACAAAATATATTTATGATGTCATTTGGCTTAGGCTCTTTCTTTGATCCGTTATACTTTTTCATTATAAGATGGCCATTTTTTTGGCTGAAACCGTCCTAAAGAATTTTCTTTTTTGTTGAAGGTGCACATGTACGTTCAATAACATACTTAATGATTCTGGAATATGATGGTCCATTTGACATTCTACACGAACTCTACAATTGCATAACTAATCTTGGCATTATAAATACCAAAAACGGGTACAATATTTTGTAACTTTGTAATCAAAGTTATACTTCATGGTGAATATCTCCATTGATATTTTCAAGTCTTTCTTGTTTTAAAAATTTGCTCCTTTTTTAAACATTCAACCACTCTAAAATTTTGATGTTTACAAACAAAAAATTTGGACATCAGTTCATCATCACCACAGACTCCAACGTTAGGAAGATAGCTTTTGAAATCATCATTCCATTTAGGTTTACTAAAATATTCTCTAGGTACTTGGGGCTTGTCAGCATCCAGTTCATAAATTGAATCTTGTGATGGTTTATTCAAATCAATTTTCATCCTACTCCTTTGATCATTACCATTACGTAAAAATGTCACACACAAACGCATCGTATTCTCTCTTTTGAGCAATCCAAAAAATGTTTAACTTGCCAACCATTTTATACAACTACTTGCGAAGATTCTAAATAATCAACCATACCAAAAAAGGAGTAACGATTGTATTCTCACTTTTCAACAATCCAAAAAATGTCTAACTTGCTATACAACTACTTGCGGAGATTTTAAGTATTCAACCATACCAAAAAGAGAGTAATGATTTCAAAATCAGCCATACTCAGCTCCAAGTTCAAATCTTCTAAAACCATTGTCTTGAGCTATTACAAAGTAGAAATTAGATTTCAAACTTAGCATTCTACAATATTTATCTTTATCAACGATAACTCTCCAATAATTATTATCAAACAATCTCCATATACCACACAACACATATATTTGTATAATATTTTCCTGCTAAATAACGATTAAGATTAGTTTCTTTTTATTCACATAAAATAACGATTAACCAAGAAAATTCTAAACAGAGAACCATTTCTAGGAAAATTATTTCATATTCCACAAAAATACTAGATATTCCATAGAAGTTCCTATAAACAACCCTGAAAATATGTTTATAGATTTTTCTAAACAGAAGAAAATTCTCAGAAAATGCTGATAAACAAAAATCGATCATCAACATTTAAGATATCTAATCAAAACTCAAACAGAACAAATAAGATCGAAGAAAGCATGATTTCTGATTTACTCTCTTAACAGAAACATGACGAATAAGATTTTTTTAAAGGTCACCCTAAACTTTTTTAGGTTTTAAGTTTAGAGAACTAAACATAATTCATATCATTAGACAAATCCAATAATGAAACTTTTTTGATGTTTTGTTTTGTTGATGTTGATAATGGATAATCCTACCTTATATGTCAATCTTTGATACTATAATGAAGTTTCTTTGATGATGGATTAGCTCATAGATGTGTCAAAAGAGAAGCATTGATCTGGAATGGAGAAAAACAAACACAAAGACATAAACTTTTTTTTCAAATATCCATATATGAAATATTGTTAATATAATGTTTGGATTATGATTAAAAAAATAGACAAGGGTAGTTTAGGTATAAACAGAAAAAACTATATACAAAAATAGTTTCACAAATAAGGTAACAAGCCTTTAAAACTAATTTTCCTATATATATATTCATTTATTGATAAACAAGACTTTTGAATATCTTATCTAAACAAATTCCTTAAATCTACTCATGTCATTGTAATACTTAAGGAATCAATCCAAATTCAGGAGGGTTTACACAATAATTATATATGAACATCATTTAGTATGAGCTAATAAGAGAATTGAGGTTTCAAACATCGTAAACATTCATAAACTAAAGAAAAGAGTAAAAGTCAACAGCAAATAGAAAAGTCAACAGAAATTAAAAGCTTGAAATCAAATATAAGATGGCTAATCAAAAGGCACAAATTATTAATTTGATCAATTAGGAAACTCCTCATGATGTTCAATACAACTATCTAGCTAATCCTTGATCTAAGATTTCATTCATTGACTAATCCACTCCCATGGTAATAATCCCTTCCTAGATTATGCAACTAAAACAATCCCTTGAATAATTACCTAATCAAGAAGCATTAAACTCTAATCCATAACAAACCACTAAATTAACTAACAAAAATCCCTTTGGCTAGGCCTCATTTAGCATGCAATGTTGGTTCCGGCATTTCATCGAACACCTTCCGGGCACAACTCAACATATGATATAGATTCAAGTGATCAAGTTATATCTAGCATTAAGAACACTATCAACATGAGGATCAATAAAATCTAAGCCCTAAACATCATGATTCATTCCCTAATCAACCTAATCTACCTAGCCATTTGCTTAAAAGTAACTACTCACTATCCATTGAATGAACACAAATTCCAAGAGTAGAAATGTATTTATCCATAGATAGAAATAGATTTGAAAGAAGAAAAACAATCAAAAAATAAACAAAACAAACTTGATTGAAGATGAGAATCAAATAGGTTACAAAGGTTTTTCTCCCCAAAAGCATAAAACAAACTAAAACATACGAACTCCCTAAAAATTTGGGTTAAAAGTTTAAATAGTGTCTCCAAAGAAGGTTGGGTTAACCCATAAAACCATTGAGTTAACCAAAGAGAAAAATGATTTTTTTTACTACAAAGGAAAAAGTCTTAGGTTAACTTTTTACTTTTTCAGGTCGATACCGTTTGGGTAAACCGGTACGACAGGCCGATATTGATTTTCTTCCTTCGTACCGATTTGAGCAAACTGGTACATCTCCCCGCTGCTAAGCCTCTGGAAATTTGATTCACCTTATACCGGTTTTTGCAAACCGGTATAGCATGCCGATACTTCCTCTTTTACGCCAGTACCGGTTTAATCAAGCTGGTACCATAAACCGGTATACTTCTATATCATCCATACCGACATCCAGACCAGTGCTATAAACCGCTACAGCTCCAATACTCCACCTTTTTGCTCCATTTTAAGCTCCTTTGATCACAAACTCGGTTTTCCCACTTCTAACACCTGAAATAATGAAATGCATATGCAAATGCACAATAACTAACCTAAATGCTCACAAATCTAACCTAAATGGATGTAAAACAATACTATAAATATGCTAAAATACGAGTATATCATTTATCCAAAGCTAAATTCTTAATCTACGTCAATAAATTTCACCTTACAAAAGAAAAAAATTGAATCCTCTAATAATTTTTGGCGTCTTTGGATAATTTGAATCAATTTTGTAGTTTTTTACTTATTGTCTTCAAATTACAAATTTTAATACCTAAAACAATAATACATAATTTAATTATATGGATCATAATTAAAGAATTATTAATTTTATAATCAAATATTTTATTATATCTATCTATTACGCTGACGTTTCTCTAGTTACATATACTCTAAAATCCTATTTAATATATTGGCTATTGGTATATGCTTTGTTTGTTTGTTTTTTTGTCATCTTAGGCTAGTGGTAGAAGACTATTTTTTATCAACTGGTCCTTTTTGGGATCGATCCCACATAGAAGTGGAAGTGATTATAATGAGGATTGACCATTTGGGCTATCAACTCATGACTTGTATACTGCCATCAAATTTAAACTCAATATTTATCTTGGTGTTTATTTTGTTAAATTTTTTTTAATGTACTTCCATAAAAAAAATTTTTAATTCACAATTTTCAAATATAATTTTACATAGTCTTAGATTTTTTCGATTTTAATAACACTGAAATTAAAATCTGATTTATAATATGATTTAAAAACTTTATTGACTAACACTAAATTTCAATTTCTATTAATAAACATATTTCGAATCCAATAACCAATAACATCGGATTATAAATCATATGGAATTGATATTAAATCATGAATTGAATAAAACCCCCTTAATTTTGATTAAGAATTAGCAAATTATAACAAACTCAACCGATTTTATATTGACTTTTATATATATATATATATATATATATATATATCAAATTACCAAACATAAATAACAATTAAAAAATTTAATTAAAATAAATATACAATTTTTTATATAATATCCTAAAAATTATACGATTCTAACTGTTTCATCTTTCAAAAAAATGGAACCAAATCTTAATTAAGGTGAGTAGAGAATTTTCAGTATTATAACTTTTTATAGTTGTATTAAAAACCTGGTTAAACTCCAAAATTTAAAGAAAATGATACAAATTAGTTACTGATTGAATTGATATAAGAACTAATGTTCACAAGAAACAAAAATTGTTAGAACTCACAACAGAAAGTTTGATAAGAAGAAACAACCTTCAAATTGATGAACTTAATTACAAAATTTCATAGAGAATTACAGAGAAAATGGAAAAACTCCATCACTATATTTCCATATTATTCTTCAAAAGCTACTCTTCTTCTTTTTGTAATTGTTCACATACAGTTGCGCTTGTAACAACATTTCTCACGTGTCTTTCATTACTTTTCCTATATCAAATCTTCCCATTTTCGAAGAACTTTGACCTCAAAGTTCATGTTGTAACAAAAATGAAACACAACATGCAGTTTCCAATTCCAACCTTAACACCAGAAGAATTGCTTTTTTTTTTAATGCACAACTTGATATAGAACCATTTTTGAGATATCTCTCTGTAAATATAAGTCTCTGAAGTTAAACCTCCAATTTTTGCCAAATATCTTCTGCTAAAAGTAGGCAAGTCCTAATCTTCACAACAAACCGACCATAAATCCAAACAACACTCACCACAACACATTCACATTTTCCTCTAGTCATAGTTAAACTTGGCACATTTAAAAATTGTGATGTTGCAATTGCATTATCAACTGATCAACCAACCCCAAAATGATTTTCTATAATGTTCCACATTGGCTTTGCCCATTAAATTCTCCCCTCACATTAGTGTCCATTGAATCATTGTACCATAGAATTTTGCTAACCAACATTATTGCTTCTAATTTGTCTTTGAACTTAAATTTCCATGATCTTAAGAACTTCTGTTGGTGCAACTGTGTTTTGAGATGATAACTTTTGTTAAGTATTTCATCAAGTATTTGGTGTGCATTATAATTTTGAACAAGTATCATAGCCATTTATATCGATCCTAGACCTTCCTTCTCAATATAGCTAATCCAACCAAGCAATACTAAAGTAATTTGACGGCGAGGTTCCTAATCAAAAATTATTACCTGAAGGTATGAAGACAATTCACTTTGATTACTTTCTTGACTCGGCATCTGTGACGCCCCATCCCGGACACTAAGTCCAGAACGGCCATCACATGCCGAATCACTAAGTGATTCCGGCCAGACCAGTTCATTTTAATGCCTTAGCCGTTTTTAAGTCATTTTCATATGAAGTTCAATTCTGAGATTCGATTTAAGCCTNGTTCAATTCTGAGATTCGATTTAAGCCTTTAAAAGTTAGAGTTAATTTAAATGCGGAAGCAACTTAGATAAAACGGGATTTTATTAATAAGATTTAAGATTCGTTACAACTTGAGAGTTTTGCTCTATAGGCTATTACAAGTTTAATA
>OVBE01001279.1:0-37586 GCA_900406425.1 Iberis pinnata | reverse complement strand
AGCTGCCTGGGATTGATCCAGGTTCGTTGCAGGACTGCCTGGGATCGATCCAGGTTGGTTACAGGATCGATCTTAGGTGAGCTGAGATCAATTTGTGCTGAAATGAGATCGATCCCGAGACTGCTGAGTGGGATCGATCTTGGTTCGCTGCAGAGGTGCTTGGGATCGATCCTGCACTGAGTTGGGATCGATCCTGCAGCTGCTTGTAGGTAAGTTCAGTCCATTCCACAGTTGAGTGCTGAGCGCTAAGTCCATTCCAACGTCAAGTGCTGTGTTTCCAGAATTTCTCAAATCCTTCCCAAAAATACGTGAAAGTCCTGAAAAACCTCCAAAATGCGTGCAAATGCAAATTCTAATGCAAAAGTCCTAAAAAAATAAACTTAGTGAAATCAACTATAAATATGATGTATGCACGCTGTTAGACCTTAAAATCGATGCTAATTGATAAGTAAAAACCGTGAAAATTCAGAGTCATCAATATATTAATAAAGAAAATAAGAAATTACAACAATAAGATATACAAGCCACTTTTAACAAAAATTAGGAGAGATTTGCTTCATCTTGAATGCGTGATTGGAGCCAAGCCGGTCCTCCTAAAGCTAGATAAGATTGAAGCATACCATATTTGGAGACGCTTTTGGCAATATCTCTAGCTAAGGAGTTGGCCGCAGGAGAAGCGGAGAAGAAGGAACATGATGAGAAAGAGGCGGATATAGTGGAGATCTTCTGAAGTAAGCTTCTATATTTTGATCAGATTGATGGACGATTAATTGCTTCAATTAAGGTATCGTAATATGACCAAACTTCTATTACTCTCAAACGAAGTTCAGACATACTTGTCAACGCCCATAGAATGCAACAGAGTTGTGCCTCAAACTTGTTGGAAGAGGGTAGAAGAGAATCTCTACATTAGAAAGAAGCTTCGCCACTATAATTTATGATTATCCATGCCCCACCAATAAGGAAATCTTTTCCGGACCAAGATGCATGAACATTGCACTTAAGAACTGAGGAGGATGGTTTCGTCCAGCGATTTTCTCGATTCTTTGGATGAATGAATGCCCTCCGTTGATCTGTTTGAGATTTATCATAAAGCTTATTCCAATGCTCGGCCTCTTCTTGAGATCGTGAAACCATCACTGAATTATCGATTTGCTTTCCTTCGATAACCAAAGCGTTTTTATTTTTTCATATTTCCCACAAAATCCAAGGAATTGATGCCCTCAAATTGGTGTTAATACTTGTATCATCCATTAATTGAAGCAAGTTGTTCAAATTTTGGGTTAGGGAATTTGTGAAATTTTGAGCACCCGGAATTGCGACAAAGTGCCAAATCTTAGTGGCAATTAAGCATTCAAAGAGCATGTGATTTATTGTTTCTAACCCTGCGTCACAGAGTTTGCACCGTGTTTCCAAACGTAGACCATGGGCCAAAAGACAATCGGCTACCGCTAAGTCCCCAGAGAGACCTCTCCACAAGAACGTTTTTATTTTTGGGACCGTCCGTATTTTCCATATCCTTGTTTTCAAGTCATTAATCAGCCTTTGTTCAGAGGTTATAACTAAGACTTGGTCCCTTAACTTGGAGAGCAACCAACTACTACTTTTGACCTGGTAGCAACCATCAGCTGAATAAACCCAGATAGACTTTTCATTTAGCTGATTGTTTGGAATCATAAATAATATTTTCCTGTCGTCATTTGGAGTGAATAAATGATGTATTATCCTAGTATCCCAATGTCCTTCCTTAGTGATTGAAGATTTTTCAAAATTGATTCCTGACCTGAGGCATCTCCGTACAATTTTAAACATCGCAACATTTCCTCACATTCTTTAAATGTCGAACAACAAAAAATAAGCTGTCATCCGCGAATAGAAGGGGTTGTACCGAAGGACATCTCGTTGTTAACCTTATACATGTGAGTTTTCCTTGTTTTTCTGACCGATTCATAATGTGCACCAACGCTTCAGCACATAGGATAAAAATAAATGGAGAAAAGGGATCTCCTTGCCTTAGGCCACGCTCAGGTTTAAAATGTCCATGAGATTGACCATTTAAGAGAACAGAATATGAAACCGAACGAATACAAGCCATGATCCAACCAATCCATTTTGGTGAAAACCTAGTTTGGTGAAAAGGACTTCTAAAAAGTTCCACTCCACCCTATCAAAATCTTTCGACATATCAGTCTTAATTGCCATAAAATCCTCCGAGCATGTATAATTTGTTCGTAGAGCATGAACCATTTCATGAGATAATAAAATGTTGTCTGAGATAAGTCTTCCTGAAAGAAAGGCCCCTTGAGTATCTGAGACAATGGAGGGCAGGTGAACCTTCAACCTCGAACGTAATATCTTTGATATTATTTTATAAAACACATGGCAAAGGCTGATGGGCCTTAATTCTGTCATTCTCTTAGCGTTTGGGACTTTAGGAAATAATACTAGTTGAATATAGTTCCAATCATGTTGCAATATACCTGTGTCAAAAAATTCTTTAACCTCCTTTGTTACATATTCTCCAATCACGTTCCAATAAGATTGGTAAAATTGACCCGTCATACCGTCAAAACCAGGTGAACTGTCACCTTTAAGACTAAACACCGCGTCTTTGACTTCTTGGTTAGTCACTGGTTTGATTAAGAAATCATTCATGGAACTATTTACCCGAGGGAACATCCCATCTAAAAGTTCATATGGGTAATTTGGCCTTGAAGACGTAAAAAGCTTTATAAAAAATGTGACCGCTATATTCTTTTTGGAACCTTCTGTGAAGTAATCAACCCCATGATCATCTTCTAAAGATGTTATCTTATTCTGTGCTTGCCGTCTTTGTACACTCCAGTGGAAAAAACGTATATTTTGGTCTCCTTCTTTTAGCCATCTCTCTTTGCTTTGTTGTTTCCAAAATATCTCTTCCTCCCGGAATGACTTAGTTATTTCCCAACGGAGGTCAGTCATAAGTCCCGTATCAGGATTTCTCTTTGAAATCTCTGCATCTAATTGAGATTTTAATTGATGTAAACAGAATCTAATTGAGATTTTAATTGATGTAAACGGATCTTTGAGTTCGCAGAGGACATATTATAGCGTTTCTAGAGTGAAAGATTCCATCTGCAAAGTGCTATCTTATCCGAAATAGAATTTAGTGTTGTACCATCCTCATCTCTCCAGCTTTGTTTAATAATTTCCGCCACTTCCGGCTTATCCACCCAACGTTTATCAAACATAAATCATCCTTTTGTATTATCATTTCATAAACAAATTTTGTGAGAATTGGTCTATGGTCCGAACCTGTTCTTTCCAAATATTCAGAATGAACCCTTGGAAACAGACTAAATCAGTTTGAATTATCAAAAGATCTGTCCAGCTTGCATTGCGTCCAAATACAATCTCTCCAGCCTCCCCATGAATAGTTATTACCCGAACTTGGGATCTCGCATAGTCGACAATCATTCACGAAGTTTCGAAAAGCATAAAATGAAACCTCTTCTCTCAAAGACCCTCCTAGCTTTTCAGAATTGTCGAAGAGTTCGTTGAAATCACCTATAAAGAACCATGCTTGACTTCTATGAATTCCAAGCATGGTTAGCCTATCCCACACTACCTGCCGATGAGATATAACCAGATCTCCATAAACAAACGTTATGTAAAAATGAATGGAACCTAATGAAACCTTTATGTCAATTAATCTCTTATCAGCTGATAAACATCGACTAGATAAGTTTATTTCTAAAATAGTGCAAGTCCTCCACTTAAGCCTTCAGGGTCAACAATATGGGATTTGTCATATCCTAAGCTCCCTTGAACATTTAACACGTGATTCCGTTCATTTTTAGTCTCCATTAAGAACAAAGAATCTGGGAAAAGAGTTCTACACATTTCCCTTAATTTCTCCATTGTATTGGTACTTCCTATACCTTGGCAATTCCAACTTACTATACTCATTAAAATATTTATGGTTCTAAAAACAGTGTCCAATTCCACACTAAAGGATTTATGATATTGATTAGGATCCCTAAGAATATGTAAAGAGTACACGCCCAGTTGAGGGTAAATATAACCCAAACTCAATCAATACATGTAAGAAAACTTGTAGCATTTTCGACTAGATTATTGTATATAATTGAATCACCATTTGAACAAAAACTATAAAGTAACAGTCCTTGTTCTCATCCCAATGTCCAAAGAAGGACATTTGACCTTTGAAATATAACAAATGTAAAACGTATATTTGGCATGTATAGCATATAATAATGGAATAAAATAATTAGGTGGTACTTAAAACCCTTGCCATCAACCGAGAAAGAAACATATAAACCTGAAGAAATTAATAATATCTTAGATAAAAGTGTTACACATTGTGACCACATGAAAACATCTAAGCATAGAAATAACTTGAAGGAAACAGTAAAATAATGCTGGAAACTGAAATTAAAATAAAATTGCTGAAGAGGTTCAAGCCAAAGATCTTCCAAGATTACTACCATCCTAATCCCAAAGCTTTGGCTATAACTCTACATGGATATTATGGCTTCGGAAAAGTCGAATAACCTTTCGGTTTGTCTTGGTTACCACCATGGGATCCAATATTACCTAAAACTCCAGACCGAGAAGAAACAAGGTTAAGTGAGAGGCCTTAGTTTTTATCTCTGAGAGCTGATTCCTAGATTGAAATAGAGTTTTCACACTATTCGAATGTTTAGAGATCCTATTAAAAATTAGTCTCTTTTTGGAGAAGCCATAACAACATTTTTAAATTTTTTAATTTGGCCTGGGTTTTTCCCTGGAGGTGTGGACAATGGCTTCCTATTAGTTAAACCTTTAGAATTAGGAATCAAAAGATTGTCATTTTCCTGTACTTTGCATAATTTAAGTTCACATAGAGCCATGCTCATAGTACTAACCTCTACATTATTTGAAACCAAAGATGAGAGTGAAGGGGTGTTACCTTCAACAATAGCATCCTGACCATCCGCAACCATGGCTTCCTCATTAAAGACAGAGATGTCCTCCTCATGAGAGTTAACCTGGTCTGCAGCAAATGCATAATCTTCCTCAAATTCTTCATCCTCAAGTAAATGGTCTTCCTCACCCATAAGATCCTCCATATATTCGACAAAGGTCATCCTTATCGATATTGAAAGGAACCTCACCATCTGCCAAATGGACAAAAACACTATTTGTGGTTGTGCCATTATAGGCATAACACCATCAGTTATAGGGACCTCTTTTATTGAAAGTAAAGGCATAACACCAGCTGCCAATTGCTCGGAAACAATACCTGAGTCTGTTTCAACACATTTTCCTTCTATTTCCTGATTAGAGTGTGAAGAATCATCTACATGTTTGGAAATGTATAGAGGCTTAGGACACGGTGATGGACCAATTTGAGCCCCTTTACCTTGAATCCCAAGTCTGGACCCACAATCAAGTTTCTCTTTACCTTTTCTACTCTTGAATCTCTTGACGATGAGATCCCTTGAGTTTGTATGTTGGAATCTGTTTGTCCACACCCTAGTATGTTGATATCCTTCTCGGATTGATAATTGTTGTATGTCCCTACTTGGCCCAACATATTTGTAAGGGAAGCCATACCTGCTTTCCTCATCTTTAAAATTAAGAGCTCTTTTTGCTGGAGGTTTTCTCTGGATTTCCCAATTGTTATCCTTAGGGGTGGGCATTCTATTTTCGGTTCGGATAATTCAGATTTTGGGTCATTCGGTTAGGGGCATATAGGAACCGTTCGGGTTATTTAAAAATTCGGTTCGGATTCGGTTCGGATCTATTCGGGTTCAGGTCGGTTTTTTCATTTTTATTAGGATCCGAAATGGAACCGAAAATCCAAAATATCCATAAAAAATCCAAATTATCCGAACAACCTAGCTAAAATCCAAGTTAATCCAATCAAAAACCCGAAATATTAGACAAAAATTCATAAATTTCCTAGTTACCTTACTAAAAATCTACATTTTTTTACCTAAAATCCTAACTATTTGATCAAAATTATATATATATATATATATATATACGGGTTTTTCGGTTATACTTTCATATTTCGGTTCGGTTCGGGTTCGGATTCAGTTTTTCGGGTTGAGATATATAGAAACCGTTCGGGTTATTTGGAAGAACGATTTGGTTTTGGTTTCGGTTTTTTCGGTTCGGTTTCGGTTTGGATTTTTGGGTTTAGTTTATATGCCAAGCCCTAGTTATCATCACGCTTTTTTTTATACCACCTCGGCATAGGAGCTCTTACCCTTTAGTTTCCCTTCTGTGTGCCCATGATTGACACCTTCAGGACAAACATCTGCCGAATGGGTTAGCCTAAAGCAAGAAGAGCAATAATTAGCTAGTTTATCATAGCTTAGCCCAATGTCAATAACATCCCCAGAGTCAAATGCTATCTCTGTTTGATAATATAAAGGATTGAAACCGTCAATAGTGATAAAAACACTCCCTGACTCCACATTAACTTTCCTTACTAACCCAAGAGCATCACCAATGACTCTTAAAACCTCCTCATCCCAAACATGTAAAGGGATTTCTAGAGGTTTCACCCAAAAAAATGGCAGTGGGGTAATTTGGAGCAAAGCTTGGTTCTCATCTAACCAAAGAAACCATCTAGCCATCAAAAAATAGGGTTCATGCCTAAGAACCCCTATCAAATCTTCTTCGGAGGCCATATTGAAAAGGAAACGACTAGATCCTAAGTCAGTTCCCCTGACCCTGTCTTCTAACTTCCAAATCTTAGGAAATTTTACCAAAAGTGATTCCATATTTTGTACCACTGGATTCATGAGCCGTCCAATGAGGGTAATCTCAAAACGTTTCAACTTGGACTCCATTGGTGTTCCCATGATTTTCACCGTTGCAGTTCGCAAGACATGACTCTTGCCTTTGTTGAAACCAAATTGAGACATGGAAGACAAAGTAGAAGTGAATCTGGAAAAAATGAGAAAAAGAAACAGAAAAATCAGTCTCTGTATAGGAAAGGAAACCGTATAAAATAATGAAATGAGAGACAAAGAGATAGTCATGTTAAATATTGTAAGAGATATGAAGGAATACAATTTGTCCTCCATTAATTCTGATATCAATTGTAAACCATCGTGATTACAGGAGACTGATATTTCCTTTGCACCGATATGATATGTAAATCACCGTGATTACAGAAATCATATAATCAGAAACTAAGCCCCAATGAAATCCATAATTAATGATAGGCACCATTGGAAGACGAATCCATCAGAATAAATCGCTTGTGAAATATTTGCAAAATCACCCTTTTACTTTCCATCTTTGAAACCCCCAAAGAAGAAATAGGAATAAGAGAAAGATGGAACCAAATCCAGGAGATATGACGATCTGTAAGAAAAATATGTAAGCAGATCCATGAAGATTCAATAGAGAATCCACCATATTCTAAAATTCTTTTCATCAAAACCCTAAAATTGAAAAAGGAAGATACAAGGAAGAAGAGAGAGACAAAACATGGCTATCCGTCGGTTATATTTTTTAGTAATGGAAATGTGCTATGAAAAATTGTGTCTTTTTATTTTTGATATATATTTTTGTTGTTGTTGCATGTGATAATATATTAATCAATATTTATATTATAATTTTATTTAATAAATTTGGTAAAAAATATTTTTGGATCCGCTATTAAAAATTTGTTACAATTCTTCCTAAATTTTTCTTTTTTTTTTTACTCTCGTCAAAATTATCACATACTTCATTAAATATGCAAATGTTGAAGTCCATTGCAAATTTCCATAAATTTACCGTAAATTTCCAATTTTTTTACCAAATCTGCAAAATCTTTAAAAGTTTGTTAGGAAGTCTACGACGTACCTGGTGAATTTAATATTTTTTTGGGCTAAATTTTAACAATTTATCAATTTTCTTTGTTAGATATGTAGTATATTAGTATTTGTTTTAATACCCAAATCTTTCGAGTTATTTTTGATAATTTTCCCTTAAAATTTAGAACATAACACACGAAACCTGGTATCTCACTAATTTACCCTTAATTTTTCTAGATGGACCGGCCCAAAAAATCTGAATCAAAGCCCAAAAGGTAAATAATTGAATTCTCCCTCTGCTGCTTCTCCTCCTCCTCCGTCGCCGTCGGTGAACTAGTCTCTCTTGACCTTCCATCTCCGACTGAAATTCAGACGACACTTCGCTAAGCTTTGAAACTTCCATGGTTTTGCAGCTGAGAGGCTACTCTCTCTACAATCGTAGATTCTTCTTCTTAGTATCTTCTTCCTTGAGAACTCTTAGTACAGCTTCGCTTCTTTTGAACTCTAACCAAACCGTTGTTGAGCCATTAGTGAAATCAGAGCTCGAAGCTATAGTTCTCAAGCAATACTCCCATGGGAAGTTCTATAGTCTCGTTCAAAACGCCATTGCTTTGCCTTCCGTTCTACTCTCTGCTTGTCACAATCTCTCTCTCGCTGCTAACTCGAATGGTTCGTCCTATGAATTAGCTGATCGTGTCTCGAGGAGGTTCTCGATTGAAGAAATGGGACGTGAGATACACGAAGGCAAATTTGATATCCGTTCCTGCTGCATCGAATTCGTCGAAAACGGACGATGTGAGTCTCTTGTTCTTCCGAATCTCAAACTCAAAGTGTTGATTGAAGCTATTAGAATGATTCTTGAGATTGTATATGATGATCGTTTCGCTACGTTTTCATATGGTGGACGTGTTGGTATGGGTAGACATACAGCGATTCGTTACTTGAAAAACTCAGTGGAGAATCCGAAATGGTGGTTTCGTGTTTCGTTTTGTAAAGAGAGATTCAGTGATCGGAATGTAGATAAGCTCTGTGAGTTCATCAGAGAGAAAATCAGTGATAGTTTCTTGATTGAGATGATCAAGAAGCTCTTTGAGTTTCGGATTCTTCGAATCGAACTTGGTGGATGTAATAATGGAAGAGGGTTTCCACAAGAATGTGGATTATCTTCAATCTTGATCAATGTTTACTTTGATGGCATTGATAAAGAGATTCAAGATATGAGGCTAAAGATGAAACTCAAGAATCCCCGTGTTACTGAGGAATCTACAGGTAATGTTTTCTATAAACCGATCAATGTATATGCAGTTAGGTATTTAGATGAGATACTTCTGATAACATCAGGATCGAAAATGCTAACAATGGATTTGAAGAAGCGAATCGTAGACATTTTAGAACAGAGACTAGACTTGAAAATAGATAGAGTGAACACATCGATTCATAGTGCAGTTTCAGAGAAAATAAACTTTCTAGGAATGTATCTTCAAGCTGTTCCACCTTCGGTTTTGCGTCCGCCTATGTCTGAGAAAGCGGTTAGAGCAATGAAAAAGTATCAGAGGCAAAAAGAAGTTAGATCATTAGAGCTAAGAAATGCTAAGGAGAGGAATCGAAAGAAACTTGGCTTGAAAATATTTAGACATGTCTTAAAGAAACTCAAGCAGAGCAATGGATTCAAATTTGAATATGAAATAGAGAATGAGGTTCGGGATATTTTCAAACAATGGGGAGATGAAGTTATGAAAGAGTTTATGGGGTCTCTTGAAGAGCGATGGAAATGGCATTGGCTTCTCACTAGAGGAGATTTTCTCTCTTTAAGACATATACGAGAGAAGTTACCACAAGACCTGATTGATGCTTATGATGAATTTGAGGAGCAGGTAGATAAACATTTAGCACCAACTCAAGCTAAAAAGGAACTAGACGAAGAAGAGAGAAGAGTAGAAGAAAAAGAGGAACAGCTGTATAGTGAAAGAACAGTTGATGATTTGACTAAGTTATGTATGAAAGTTTCAGCTCCGGAAGAGCTTATTAGAAAGGCTGTTAAATTAGTTGGATTCACAAACAACATGGGTCGACCACGACCTATTAGCCACCTTTTGGCTCTTGAGGATTCCGATATCATCAAATGGTATGCAGGTATAGGGCGTAGATGGCTTGATTTCTTCTGTTGTTGCCATAATTTCAAGATGGTCAAAATCATTGTAAGTTATCATATGAGGTTCTCTTGTCTTTTGACACTAGCAGAGAAGCATAGATCCACTAAACGTGAAGCTATTAGACACTACACAAAGGATCTCAAAGTAAGCGAAGAGGTACATTTTCCGTTGGAAAGAGAGGTTAAGATGATGGGAGACAAGAATCTTTCAGAGCCAACACCTGTAGATGGAACTCTCTCTTTGCTTTTGATCAGACTTGCATCTGATGAGCCATTGCATACTTGTGCTGCTAGCTTTTGTGAACGTTTAGATACAATCATGTACCGTGTACATCTACTGCAAAACCGTTTACATATTAACCCAGTCGACGATGAGAAATGGATTTCTGGTATGGGCACAATTCACTCAGCTTTGAATCGGAAGTGTCTCCCTTTGTGTTCAACTCACATTAGTGATGTATACTTGGGTAAAATAACTCTTCAGGACGTTGATGCTAGCTCATTCATCGATCTCAGGTGATATCTATTACTCATTTCCTCCAAATGGTTATTACATCTACACAAGAGGGTAAGGAGCTAAAAATGTCCATTAATGCCTGCCACAGCTAGAAAAAAGGTGTGTACTTTTTATCCTAATTGATTGGCGAAACCGATAAATACTTGTTAAGCAACAGTTTGGCTGCGCAATGCAATGTAAAGGTACATATTTGTCAAGGCGTTTGGTAAGCAAAAGTTTGAGCATTTGTTAAGCAACAAGCCGGTTGCTTGAGAAATGCAAAACTTTATTAAACTAGTTGGAATCATCTGCATCAACCCGAGCTGTTGCTTGGACAGATCGGTTCTAATCCTATACGATACTCTGGTATCAGACTCGGCATTGTGATCTCATGTGATCGAGAAGAAGGGGTTATCGATTAGGTTTTGTTGATAGTTGGTGCTTGGCCTCTCTTTTCTTAGGCGTAATTTCTCAATCATACAATGTATCAATGTAAGTTTAAGTATGTCTCTTATTGTACTAGTTATAAATTTGGTACTTGTGAGCTACATTTGTTAAAGAAACTTGTGTGGACATTTTGAGTAATTAAAAGAATATAGGGGTGAATATGTCAATAACAGAACTTTTGTGGGCAATTCACAAAAAAAATAAAAGACAAAGAATCAAGATACATCACGTGTCTCTCACATGGGTTCGCCGACGGAAAATCTGAGATCTTTCCTTCGTCTTCTCTGTTTCACTGTTTCGATTCAAGCTTGAGCTTTTGCATTGTGTTTTAATCACTCAATAAGCGAAGTATCAAGTAAAGAGTCGAAGAAGAGGAAGACAAAAAGAAGGCTTAAGATTGTTAAAGAGTAACGAAGATGAAAGGTTTCATCTTTGGTTCAGCCAGATCGGGACAAACGATTATGGTGGCTCTTGTTCTTGTGGTTGGGTCATTCTTCGCTGGCTATATCTTCGGAAACAATGAACCCATTTACATATCTCAAGCTTCTTCAAATTCTTCTTCTTCTCCATCACCATCTGGTTCGTTCTCTCTCTCTAATTCACTATCTTAAAATCTCGCCTTTTTCTCTCTATATCGTCAGGTTTCAATGATTGATTTAGTTTTAGGGTTTTGATTTTGCCATTGATGAAACAGTTTTTGTTGTTTCAGGTTTATCAAGTTTTACTAACAAAATTCAGCTTACTTACCGGAAAATTCCTCTTATGATTCCAAAAACTGGAATCAATGTTTGTCCATTAGAGTTCAATGAGTATATACCTTGTCACAATGTTACTTATATACAACAGATTCTACCAAGCTTGAATGTTTCAAGAAGAGAAGAGCTTGAAAGACATTGTCCTCCACTTGAACAACGTCTCTTTTGTTTAGTACCTCCTCCTAAAGATTATAAGTTACCAATTCGTTGGCCGATTAGTAGAGATTATGTATGGAGAAGTAATGTGAATCATACACATCTTGCTGAAGTTAAAGGTGGTCAAAATTGGGTACATGAACAAGGTCAGTTATGGTGGTTTCCTGGTGGTGGTACTCATTTCAAACATGGAGCTTCAGAATACATTCAAAGGTATTTGTATTTTTATCAACATTGTGTGTCGGTTTCCGAATTACTTTGAACCGATTTCTTTATATAACTTTCAGGTTAGGAAACATGACGACTAACGAAACAGGTGATCTACGATCAGCTGGAGTTAAACAAGTTCTAGATGTTGGATGTGGTGTTGCTAGCTTTGCTGCTTATCTTCTTCCTTTAGGTATACAAACAATGTCCTTTGCACCTAAAGATGGTCATGAAAACCAAATCCAGTTCGCATTAGAGAGAGGAATCGGCGCAGTGATCTCTGCTATTGCTACCAAACAAATGCCATATCCCGCAGCTTCCTTCGATATGGTACATTGTTCAAGATGTCGTGTAGATTGGCACGAAAATGGTATGTCTCTTGGCGTTTGTTTTGTTCTTTCTGTTGGTCTTGTATCGATAATTTGCGTTGGATTATTGTACAGATGGTATCTTGATTAAAGAGATTAATCGACTTCTTCGACCAAATGGATATTTTGTTTATTCAGCACCACCTGCTTATCGAAAAGATAAAGACTTCCCTTTGATTTGGGATAAGTTGGTTAATCTAACTACTGCGATGTGCTGGAAACTCGTTTCCCGAAAGGTACAAACTGCGATATGGGTTAAAGAAGACGACGATGCTTGTCTTAAGAAGAATGCAGAGCTTGAGCTTATAACTATATGTGATATACAAGATGTTACAAAAGCTTCATGGAAAGTTCCTCTTAGAGATTGTGTTGATATTACTGAAAACATACAACCGAAACAGTTTCAAGAAGATGAATTTACATTGGATACAAACTTCTGGAAGGAACAAGTGAATCATTATTGGAAGTTAATGAATGTTAACAAGAGTGAAGTTAGGAATGTGATGGATACAAATGCTTTCATTGGTGGATTTGCTTTAGCTATGAATGTAGATCCAGTTTGGGTCATGAACGTTGTACCTGCTACTATAAACGATACTCTATCGGCGATTTACCAGAGAGGATTAACTGGTGTTTATCATGATTGGTAAGTAAATAGGATCACTTTCTCATATTTTGATCCTTGCTTACTTAAGTTTAGCACTTATGTACTTGTAGGTGTGAGCCATTCTCAACATATCCGCGGACTTATGATCTGATTCATGCGGATAAGCTCTTGTCTCATTATCGAAATCGCGGTGATGGTTGTTTACTAGAAGACATCATGCTTGAGATGGACCGTATTATACGTCCTCAGGTTTAAACTCAAACAACTCTCATCTTATCATTGTAATGTCTTTGAGTATAAGTAGTGTTTTGATTCTGTTTTTTTTTTCCGATTTCACAGGGATTTATAATCATTAGAGATGATGAATTGATAATTTCAAGAGTTAGAGATTTGGCTCCTAAGTTTCTTTGGGAAGTTGAAACACACGAGCTTCAAAATAGATACAAGAAGACAGAAACTGTTCTGTTTTGCAGAAAGAAGTTTTGGTCAATTGTCTGAAAACTTCACATTTTTTATTTTTTTTTTTTTTTTGTAGATTCATTATATCTTCAAGAAAAGCAAGAACTTTAGAGATTCTAATTTGTTTTGTTTATAACTCTTTTTGGTTTGCACAAGATAGAAATTGAAGATAACTTATGTAACACTTTTGTTCATTGACTTATTTATATAAACCAGATGTGTCTGTAGTTTTGTTTAGCCCACATGGTAATTACTAAAGTGGGTAAGATATTGCATTAGAACCGATGTGGATATTTAATGTCTATATCCGAAAAATTGGATCCTAAAAGTGAACATAAGTAGACCCAAAATTTATCAATGTAAACTATATTATATTCAAAATAACTAAAATATGTACAATTACAATTATAAGTTTGTAATATAAAAATTTAAAGTCTTTATTTCAAAATTTAAATCAAATTTTAATTTGCGGATATGAACATAAACGAATACATGAACATCCACATGGATTTTTGGTTTTTAGATATTTTAAAATAATATTTAAAAATTCAACGCTGAAGCTTTCAGACACGAGTACCTAGGTTTGCCGAAGATGTTGTTTCTTAACGCTTGTGGTGGCATTTTTCGCCGGCGTCGCCTTTGCTGCACCACTGTCTTCTTCTCTTCTACGACTTATGTGTCTCTCGTTTTCAAGCTTCCTTGTCGAGTGTCTTCGTCGCTGCCGCCCTCGTAGGTTTCGGGACCTCCTCCACTTGCTTCTCAGCTTCTGG
The DNA here is from genome assembly GCA_900406425.1 of Iberis pinnata. Taxonomy (NCBI): domain Eukaryota; kingdom Viridiplantae; phylum Streptophyta; class Magnoliopsida; order Brassicales; family Brassicaceae; genus Iberis; species Iberis pinnata. Next base: position 23,367 of record OVBE01001279.1, on the reverse strand, counting down.
TGTGGGTTCCACCTCCCCCAGGCCTCCTTTGTAACCCTTTGATTTCGGGTTAAAGGAGAAACCATTCTTCTCTCCCCGTGAAGACTTTGTTGACCTGTTTTTAACGCAGCCACTCCAAGTTAATTCATTCAAGCGGTTCGGGCCTTTCTATGTGAAGACCTTGGTGACATGTCCTCATCCTTATTTCAACGTTGCCCATGTCTTTGGTGTTATGGACCAGCACAACTATTAGAAACTATTGCTGTGTATCAAGTTTCTGTATTTCTTTATTGATCGTTAACCAAAGCTATATATACAAGAGTATTTAGTTAACTACTCTGCTGAAATCTAGGCTAAATAAACAGAGACATACACATGAATATAACTTGTTACGATATGATAATATCATATCACAATACCCCTCCTCACGTTGGAGCATGAAGGTCTTAAATGCCCAACTTGATCTTGAATTCTACAAATTCCTTTTGACCGAGAGCCTTTGTCATGATATCATCTAGTTGGTGCTTGGTGTTGACATGTTGAGTGACAATCGTTTTGCGAACAATTTCATCACGCACGAAGTGACAATCCAACTCAACGTGTTTTGTTCGCTCGTGAAAAACCGGATTTGCAGCGAGGTGAATTGCTGCAAGACTGTCGTAATGAACAGTAACTGGATCATCATGTGTTACTCCAAATGCCCGAAGAAGTCCCTTTAGCCATAATATTTCACGAACCGTGAATGACAGAGCTCGGTACTCGGCCTCCGCCGATGAGAAAGAAACAATTTCCTGTTTTATAGTTTTCCAAGACAGAGGTGAGTTCCCTAGTTGTATGAACCAACCTGTCAAAGACCGTCGAGTGACCGGACAACCAGCCCAGTCGGCGTCGGACCAAGCCGAGAGTCGAAGAGGAGAATCAGCTTTGAGTAAGATTCCCTGTCCCGGAGCAAGCTTCAAATATCTTACAACCCGCAAGGCTGCATCCCAATGCTCTTGTCTTGGCGAATGCATGAACTGGCTCAAAACATGAATCGGATATGCTAAGTCAGGCCGAGTAGTGGCCAGGTAGATTAGCTTTCCGACTAGCCTTCGATACCGCAGAGGATCTGGCAAAAGATCGCCTGTTGCTAAAGCCAATTTGTGATTTTGATCAATTGGAAAATTCACTGGCTTAACTCCCTGTAATTTAGTCTCTGTAATAATATCAATGGCATACTTTCTTTGTGACAAATAAAAACCAGTGGGACTTCTAGCAACTTCGATCCCCAAGAAATACTTGAGAACGCCAAGGTCTTTCATGTTAAAACATGAGTTGAGATACACTTTGAATTTCTCAAGTAAAGAGACAGAAGTTGCTGACAAGATCAAATCGTCTACGTAAACTAATACGTGTATTCGATCTATACCTTCGCAAAAGATAAAGAGACAGTAGTCTGATGGAGTCTGTATAAAACCATACTCTTTCAATGTCGCGCTCAGCTTTGCAAACCAGCATCGAGGAGCTTGACGAAGTCCATAAAGCGATTTATGTAATCGGCAAACTTTCGATTTGTCACTTGTGCGAAAACCCGGTGGAAGTTGCATATAGACTTCTTCGTCTAAATCTCTGTGCAAAAATGCATTATGGACGTCCATTTGATGAACGGGCCAATCCTTTGCCGTTGCAACCTCAAGAAACATTCGAACCGTAGTCATCTTTGCAACCGGTGCAAATGTTTCGGTAAAATCTATTCCGGCAACTTGTTTGTTTCCAAGAACCACTAAACGTGCCTTATCTCGTTCTAATGAACCATCAGATTTAAATTTCAATCGAAAAACCCATTTACAACCGATGGCTTTCTTGTCGGGTGGAAGATCTTCAACTGTCCAAGTACCGTTTTTATCAAGAGCTTCAATTTCGGATCTAATGGCCTTTTGCCAATTCACATCATCAGCAGCCTGGGAGTAATGTTGTGGTTCACAACTGCTGTTCAAAGACATAAGAAAAGCTTGATGATTTTCAGAAAATCTTTCCACAGTTGAGTAATCACTTAAAGGATACTTGCAGGCACGTGCATTAAGATCATGTGAATGATGTAATTGCAAAACATAATCTGCAAGTTTTGTTGGAGCTTGTTTCTTACGTAGACCTTTACCAAGCAATTCCAGTTGATTGTGATTATCTTGAGGATAAGAAGATGAGGATAAAGACTCGTCAGAAACAGCAGTCGGCGGTGATGATGAAGCACGAGATAGTGACTGCGAGTGTTGGTCAAGCTTTTCGTCAGAGGCAGGTGAAAGTGAAACAGATTCACGGGTGATTGGAGCATTTTCCAGCACTGTTAGAGGTTGTGTTGGTGAAACAAAAGCTAAAACCAGAGGATCATCACTTAAAGGATCAAAGAACTGTGATGAATTAGCATTAACAACATCAGAATTTGATGAAGATGGCTCAGAGAATGGGAATTCTGTTTCTGAAAAAACAACGTCGCGGGATACAGAGACCTGCTGTGTTTCTATATCAAAAACACGCCATCCCTTTTTCCCATTAGGATAGCCAAGAAATACAGATTTCTTGCTTCGTGATGCAAATTTATCACCATTAATTCGTTGATTATGAACATAACATAAACATCCAAAAACTCTGAGATGTGATAAAGGCGGAGGACGACGATACAATCTTTCAAACGGCGTGATGCCATTCAAAACAGAGGATGGAGTCCGGTTAATTAAATAACCTGCAGCTAACACACACTCATCCCACATTTCTAATGGCAGAGAAGCTTGAAAACGTAATGCCTGTGCAACGTTCAAAATGTGACGATGCTTTCTTTCGACGCGACCGTTTTGTTGAGGAGTTCCAACACAAGAAGTTTCGTGAAGGATTCCATTCTCTTGAAAATAACGACCCAAGCTGATGAATTCGCTGCCGTTATCACTTCTGATTGTTTGAATTCTTTTGTCGAAATGTCGTTCAATAAATACAACAAATTCTTTGAGACGTGTCGGGGCTATGGTTTTATCTGGAAGCAAGTAAATCCATAGTGCACGAGAGTAGTCATCTACGATTGTCAAAAAATAACGTGAGCCATGTAAAGAGGTCGTTCGATACGGCCCCCAAAGATCACAATGTATTAATTGAAAAACGTCTGTTGTTTTATTAATACTATTGGGAAAGATCGATTTTGTTTGCTTTGCTCGCATACAAATCTCACATGCGTTATTATGAAAATCACTAGAACTACTAACACCAAAAATAGGTAAAAATCGCAGAACTTTAGAAGACGGGTGTCCAAGACGTTGATGCCATAAGTTAACAGAATGATTATCCTTGATATGCAAAGCTGTCGCAGAATCCGTGCTTCTAATAAAATAGAGTCCTTCACTTTGCTTAGCCACTCCAATCAGCATCTCCGTGATGCGGTCCCTAATCACACATAATTTGTCAGTAAGCCCAATGCAGCCTCTGTCACGAATTAACTGTGAAACAGAAACTAAATGACATTTAAGGCCATCAACAAAGAAGACATCTTGAAGAGCAAGATTGTTTCCCAAGTTCACTGTTCCTTGTTTTGTTGATTGAACAAAACGTCCATCTGGTAACTTTATGTGAACTGGTGACACTGGTTGAACATTACGTAAAGAATGTAAAGAACCCGTCATGTGGTTTGTTGCGCCGGTATCAACCACCCAAGAATTAATGAACAACGTACCTGAAGGTTGAGAGTCAAGAGACTTCTCACGTTCAGAGAGAAGATGAACTAGAGATTTCCATTGTGATTCACTCAATCCACTAAGACCAATATTATCTGAGTTTGTAATTGTAGAATAAGCAGACTCTTTTTTTGGTTTTGATTGATGTGAAGGAAAACCTTGCTTAGAATCACCTGGTTTTGTCCGAGATCCCCACCAAGATGGGTAACCAAATTTACGAAAACATTGATCAGAGATATGATTATTCCTTCCGCAAAGAGAACAAATAGATGACTTGTTCCGATTTTCATCTTTCACATGTCTCGATTGAGTTTGAGCCACAAAGCTCACTGCATCCGACCGAGTATCCAACAAACGACTCATAGCCTTCGAGTCTTCTTCTTGTGCTACAGCATTGTATGCCTCATCAAGAGTTGGCAGAGGAATACAGGATAAAAGCGCAGACTTAACGGAACCAAACTGAGATTCGTCGAGTCCCATAAGGAACTGATGAAACTTATCTTCCTCACGTTCCTTCAATACCTCCTCCATTGTCTTCGCTTGCTGATAATCCTTCAAAGAACTCCATAATTTCATCAATGTGCCATAATATAACTCGACTGCCATGCATTTTTGACGACAAGTCGCAAGCTCTGTCTTCAAACGTTGTACCCGCTGGCCACTCTTAATCGAGTATCTAGCTCAGATATGTTCCCACAAATCTGATGCAATTTTGCAAGGTGTGAGATTCGACCGTATCTTCGGATCTATGGTCAATTTGATCCAAGAAACGACCAAAGCGTTGTTAGCCGACCAATCTTCATAGTCTTCGGAATTTTCACTAGGATCAGGAATGCTTCCATCCGCGAAACCGAACTTCTTTCTCGCCTTAAGAGCAAGACGTATATTTGCAGCCCATTCATCATAATTTGGACCACTTAGAGCTGGTTGAGAGATGAAAAAAACCAGGGTTATCACCGGTGGTTAGATCATATGGAGATATCGTTCTCCTTGTAGCTTCTACCCGATTTTTAGATCTCTCATATCTCTCATATCTCTCCCCACTGCTCTCTGTATTTTTTGGAGTTGAATCTACCATCGTAGAATTTTGTTACGTTCAAAGAATAATAAGAAGAACGTAATTAGGTCAAAGAAAAGAAAACAAATCAGAGATTAGATTGATATGAACCGATTTGGCTCTGATACCATATCAGAAACTATTGCTGTGTATCAAGTTTCTGTGTTTCTTTATTGATCGTTAACCAAAGCTATATATACAAGAGTATTTAGTTAACTACTCTGCTGAAATCTAGGCTAAATAAACAGAGAGATACACATGAATATAACTTGTTACGATATGATAATATCATACCACAATAACAACCACCTTCTCTCCCGGTCAAAGACTATACACCAGGAAGAAAACTGGATTTTGGAAGTTGGTGACACCTTTTGCGTTGGTTATGGCATTTCCTTCATTAGATCTAAAAGCTATGGTGACTTTTTGTGCAAGTTTCTTGACTTCTCAGAGTGGAGACGTTCAATTGAGATCTTAAAGATTCTTAGCTTTTCTTTTACTGCTTTATGTAGCTCTTTTACTACTTTGTGTAGTTTTCTTACTGTTTTGTGCATATTAAGACACGCCGTGTGCTCTTAGTTTCGATTGATTGGCTTGTGTGAAACTATTCCGTCTATCTTTACCATCACTAATAGAGATTCAAGTCTTAATAAATTGCTCATTAATGAAGTATCTCTTTTAAGTGATGTTAGACTTGTGTTTATAAAGTTGAGTAAATTTAGTTGCTTGGTTATTCCCAGTTGTTGAATATAAGGCTTTAACATCATTTGTGTGTTTTCTCCAAGTTCTGTTACGGGTCAATATTCTTTTCTCATCATGTTACAATTAAGAAAGAACCACGAGCTAAACTCGTTTAAAGATATTCTTATCATGTATTGTACTTGTCTAGTTTTAAATTTGGTGGCAATGGCTTTTTCATCGGGTATTTGTTTTGGTATCCCAAATTTACCTTATATTGAGGTTTATACTATCTTTGGTCTAAGTTTTTCTAACGGGCTTAGTTCTAGTTGCTAGTTTTTGTCTCTACTTTATTATCAATGCATGATAGATTGCGATGCTGAATTGCGAATTGGTCTTTTTTTCTTCTAAGCTTCAGTGGACTTATCCGGATTCCGTGGAAACCGATGATGCTGCTTTGGTTGAAGGCAAGCACTTCCTTCGTAAATTAACCACCATAAAAATCTTGCATTTGGTGCTCGTCATAGAGGATAAAGATTTAGTCTCTTGTCTCTTCTCAGAAGTAGACGATATCCCGTTATACATAAGTGTATCTTTTTACACTATAGTCTATTTTTCCCTTTACTTAGAATTACTTGCAAGATGGTTCGCTTCGCTGTTATTTTGCTCTATTTTTGTTGCTTTTATTTCCGCTTCAATTGTTAAATTAGAGGCGTTTTATGTTTGTATCATTTGCTATTTTATTGGAGCCAAAAGTATGGTTTAACAAAAAAAATATATATTAGAATAAAAAAAGTTTCGGGTTTGTGATATAGTTTGATGAACTTTCTATATTGGTCCTTGTAATTTTCTGAAATTGCAAATTTGGTCAACTTTCTGGTTTCTTTCTTTTAACACCTCTTCCCCGTCACCGCCGAAAAACTTCTGTCTCGTGCTCGTCTTCTTCCTCCTTCTTCTTCTTCTCTCTCCAAAAACTTCTTTTACAACAGAAGAATCTCTTTTTCCCCGGAAAAGTCTGATCCTTGAATACAGTTATTTGATGCCAATGAAAAATCTAAAGGAAGCTTTATGTTTTATCTGTTCATATAATTTCTGGAGAATGACTTTGTTTTGGAACATAGCCCTTCTTTTCTCTTACTTTAAATTGCTTAAATTAAGAATCTTTAGCTCAAAATCATCTTCTTCTTACTCAAATCCTTTATGGACTAAATCACAAAGACCCATTTGTGTTATCACTGGTGTAAGTCATTCTCTCTCTTCTTCTACAACTAATCATTGCTTTGACTATGTAATGTAATATTGTTCTGGTTTTGATATTTTCATTGTAGGCTACTTCAGGTCTTGGTAAAGCTACTGCTTTTGCTCTTTCAAGGAAAGGTTTCTACGTTCTTCTTGGTAAAAAGATTGTTGCTTTTGAATCTCTTGTTACATTGATTTTTTTTTAGAATAGAGTTTGTTGAGATAAGTCAATGCTTTAGTAGTCAATAACTTGTTGGAACATGTCTTCTTAATTAGCTGAATCTTGGTTAAAGAAAGCTGCTTTATCTCTCTTAGTAGCTAGTTTCTTTCATCTATGTACAAGTATATGAGTGTTTGAAGATATTTGGATAAGAGTTTACTTGAATCTCTTGTTCGATTCGTCTACTATCGAATAGATCTTGTTGATATGGAGAATAACTTGTTGGATTATGTTCAATCTTGGTTAAAGAGAGCTGCTTTTTTGCTCTTAGTAGCTAGTTTGTTTCTTCTATGCACAAGTATATAAGTGTTTGAAGATATTTAGAAAAGAGTACACTTGAATCTCTTGTTTGATTTTGTCTATTATGGATAGATCTTGTTGATATGAGCCAGTGCTTCTTCATTAGCTGAACCTTTCTTGATTTTTGCAGTTGGAAGATCCTCTCATTTACTATCAAAGGTTTATAACGTTCTCTTTCGATTTCCTTAATCTCCTCTTTCAAAAATGTTCCTGATGCAAGAATCTTTGTGATTACTATTGACAGACGTTAAATGAACTCAAGACTCAGAATGAAGATGCTCAACTAAAAGCATTTGAAGTCGACATGTCTTCTTTCGAATCAGTTATGAACTTCAAAAACTCTCTAGAACAATGGCTTTTAGAATCAGAGTTACATTCTTCTATACAACTTTTAGTGAACAATGCTGGAATACTAGCAACATCAAGTCGACCAACTGTTGATGGTTTTGACCGGTAAGGCTTTTCGCTATGGTTTCATAACTTTTAAGCTCCAAAAGGTTAACACTTTCTATCTCCATCTCTCTCAGGATGATAGCTACAAATTATATTGGCGCATTCTCTTTGACAAAACTTCTTTTACCACTCCTGAGAAACAGCCCTGTACCTTCACGGATCGTGAATGTTTCATCTTTTACACATCGTTCTATAGCGTTTTCTGCAAATTTTGACAAGGATTCAGTCACTGGAATAAACTCTTTAAGATCAAAGAAGTATCCTTGTGCATTGATCTATGAGTATACTAAATGTAAGAAGACTCTCTCTCTCACACACACAATTACAAAGTTATTTTGTCTTCTCTTTATATATCACTATGATCCTGATATAATTTTATGATGTATTGTGAAATAGTATGTCTTATACTCTTCACATACGAGCTACATAAACAATGTCGCCTCACGGATGATTCAGAACACATCTCTGTTGTGTAAGTTTCCTATGTTTACAGATTTGCATATGTATGAGTTTACACTGGTCTTACTATGAAGCAGCTAGTCTCATTTTTGTGTTTACTATTCGTAGAGCGGTAGATCCAGGAGCAGTGAAAACAAACATAATGCATGAGCTTCCTTTATATATACAAGTCATGGCGGTTTTCAGTCTCAAGATTCTTAGACTTATGCAGTCTTCAGAAGATGCAGCTGAATCTATCATTGATGCTGCATTAGCTTCACCTGTAAGATATGGTTCATTGAGCTTTATTTTGATCTGTTGATGTGGTTCATTGAGCTCTATTTGATGAACATTTATGCAGGAATCATCAGGCAAATACTTCTTTGGAGGAAAGATAATCGAATCATCATCACTTTCCCGTGATTCAAAACTTGCTAAAGAACTTTGGAACACATCATGTCAGATATTTAATGAATTGCAGCGAGCTCATAGTTAAAGATCATGTGCTAGTATAACTTTGTAAGTTCTTGCTAATTGCATATTCTTAGGATCCCAACTTTATAAACTTCTGATTTGTTCTAAGTATCTTCTTGAAATGTAGATTTGTCTTTTTAAAATTAGGGATGAGCATTTCAGTTTACGATCTGGTTACGGCTTGGTTTTTTCAGTTTTCCGGTTATATAAAAACTTAAACGTTAAACCATTTGAACCCATTTTAAATACGGATTGGTTTCAATTCGATTTCAATTTCTATTTTGCTTCCGAGTCTTCAAAATGTATGCAAATAATGATTTATTTGACATTTATTTGTTTAATACGCAAAATATATATTTTCACACATACATACAAAATTCTATATATTTTCAATTTCTTTGGTTTCAGTCAACAAGAAAAGGTTTCGGTTTATGTTTTTCAGTTTCTTAAATAATAAATCCTTAAGGTTTTTAAAAGGTTTTCGTTTTCACTCTTTCGGTTCAATTTAATCCGAAATTTCGATTCCAATTTATTTGCCTATCCCTATTTAAAACTTTGAATTGTTATTGTTACCAAAAGAAAATTTTGCAGAAGAGATTTGTTGTCAACTTATAAGCCATTAGAATTAAAGTATGATTAGACCTTTAATACCATTATGGTGAATCTATGTTGGTATATTTTGTTAGAAAATTATCATTCCAATAAGATGAGACAAGGACAAGCTAAGAAAAGCAAAGAAAGTGTGAAACAATGTGTAAAGAATCTCAAAAAGAGAAGTTAAAAGTCTACTTTTTACACTTGAAAACTCAAAGGAACCTTAGTGAAGGAAGGTATAAAGGAATAAACTGAAAGTCAGTTAAAAAAGACACTACAAAGAAGAATATTTAATTTGTTAATGCCACCATTGTAATAAGCTTATACATCAAAGTTTATATATAGACATACCCTCACCAATATTTTTTATCTTACAACCAAATCAAGAATCATATTCCATTTGTATGTGTTTGCACTTGCAAAGTTAAAAGAGTTAACACTAAAAGAAGAGCTTCTTCTGTAAGAAAAGATGCAGAAAGACTTGGGAACTCCAAGAGATCAACATCTTCCACCAGGTTTGGATTTGTTTTTCAAAAATTTTCCGAAACTAAGGTGAAAATTTACCAATGGTGCGTTGAAGTTGTGGTTTAAACTCATGAGTTGGTTTCGTGAGTTTTCTAGTACACTTTTCCGTGAAATAAATGATATAAGATGATATTATGTATTAGCACAAACTGATCTAGGGGCATAGGGAAGATTATGACCTTGTTCTGAATTCCTTACACTTAAAATAAAATATATAAAAAACTAAGGTGAAAATTTACTGATAGTGCGAACTAATGGTTTAAACTCAGAAATTGGTTTCATGAATTTTCTAGTTTTATTTCTCATGAAAAGGACATTTTATGTCATGTTATATATTAGCAAAAACTGGTCTCAGACCATAAAAAGATCAAAACTTTGCTCCGAACTCCTTGCAATTACCTCTTTTTATAGGATATCCAGTTACAGATGATGTATCTGAACAACTTGGACAAGACAACAACAAGAAGAAGAAACCGCGATTTTTCGAGACAAAGCAGAAAGGAGACAAAGGCTTCATTGAAGGATGGTAAATCAATCTAGTATAGCAAACAAAAACATTTTCATAATTCATTACTACATTGAAAATCGTTTAGAATTTTTTTTTTTTAAAAGATCAAAGCCTATGTTTCTATTTCTTTTTCTAGCATTGAATCTGTTTGGTTTTACTTATATGCAGTCTCTTTGCACTATGCTGCTGCTGGATTTGTGATATGTGTTTCTAAGGAAAAAGAAGGAACATATATAGTTTGATCATTAAGCCTCCTTTTTATGTATCTAAGATTGGCTTTTTTTTATTTGTGTAATATTTTGTTACTAAGAAAGATTGTAGAACTATTTAGTATATAGCTCAAACTGAAACTTCCAATACTATATAATGTGTGGTGTTTTTTTGTATGTATTGAAAAATGATTATTATACTAATAATATCATAGATCATAATATAAGCTTGCTCAATACAAATCATTTATACTTAAAAGTTTTATAGACTACTTTTTCCAGAATATGAATCCTCCTTGTGGGTTTTAAAAGTTGAATTGGTCACATATGTCCAAACAAAAGTTATTATCATACATACAAGTTACATTCAAAATATAGCTTTTAAATATATATTGTTAAAAATAAATTATCCACAATAAAGAACAATAATATTTGTGCATTTGTTTATGTATACACTCTGCCCAAAATTTTTGTATTGAAATGTAAGAGCTTGATTTAGATTGGGAGAATCGTAGGGTTTTATGAAATTTTGTTTTATGGTTCAAATTTGTAGTCAATTTTATTTGAAACTATTTTCAAAAAAATGATAAAAATAATGCAATAGCGATATTTAACATTAATTTATTTTTATTGTTAAATAGACTCTAAAGAAGAATACTAAAAAAATTTGTAAATAATTTTCAAATTGGTAAAAAATATGAACTATAATCCACTAATTTTGTAATTTTTTAAATTTTGATGTTATTGCATAAATATGATCAAATTGATGCAGTAGTGATAACTAAAAGTTTATATCTATTTTTATTGTGAAAGAAACCCTAAGAAATCATACTAAAACAAGTTTAATTTGTTAAATTGGCAAAAATTCATAGGATAAATTCTTTCGACGTTATTGCAAAAAAATGATCAAATTGATGTAGTAATGATAATTAAAAAAATTATACCCATTTTTATTGTTAAAGAAGCCCTAAAAAATCCTACTAAAACATGATCTTATATTTTATTAATGCAATAACGATTGTTAACAAGTTTTAACCATTAAAGAAATTTTATAGAAGCATACAAAAGATTGAAATTTGTCAAGTATCACTATTACATATTTCTCGTGTAAAGAATGAATTTAATAAGTTTTGAAAACATGGTTTAATTTCCAAATTGAATATATTTGTGATCTCTTTCAACTCAACTAATCTTTTAAGTTATTTTATTAATATTTTTTTGGCTTGTCATGTATTATGTATGATGATTGTGAGAAAATTATTAGAATTAACTAACACATGATTATAAATGGAAAATTGACAGATAGTGAAGGAAACCTTAAATATTGGAACCAAACAATATAAGCAAAGCTGGCAAATTATTTTTACCACGTGGTCCACTAATGCAATGCCAAATTTCATGGAATCTTTTGCAAATTAATTTAAAATTTTCTTTTGCCGACAAATAAATAACATCCGAAAGTTAATTGGTTTGCATTTTTATTGGAGGCAGTTGCTTTTTTGACATTATGGCTCCGAATGGTGACAGCGGATCAAGCGGTGCGGGTAAAAAAAATTAGTGGGGCGGTGCGGTTTTTGTAGAAAGCGGAACAAGTGCGGTTCATAAAATAAGCGGTGCGGAATTGTTTTTGAATGGTAAAATTACTTGCGGTGCGGAATTGGTTTTGAATAGTAAAATTTTGAGTTTGAGTTTGGTTTTGAAACAATTAGTATTTAGTTTTAAGGTTCTAGGATTTAAATGTTCTAAATATATTTTAAATTTATTGTATTTTTGAAATAAAATATTTTTCTAAAATTAAATAGTACAAAAGTAAATAGTGATATTTACATAAAACTTAAAAATATTACATATATACTATAACAATTATTAATTTAGTCTAGATACTTTAAATATTTTAGAGTGTTACACAAAAAGCAACAAACCAAATCCGCACTTGAACCGCACTTGAACCGCACCAGTTTACCTAATATTTTACCAAATCCGCTTTATTTTTTTGTAACCAAATAAATTTTTTTTTTTTGGGTACAAATCCGCCCCGCTTTTTTTTGGCAAAATCCGTCCCGCAAATACCAATTTTGGTTGAATGGTAATTTTGACTAAATCCGCCCCGCAATTGTCAAAAACCGCCCCGCCCCGCGTCTCCCATTCAAAGCCTATAAAGATTGATAAGACTAAAGCATTATCGATGCAAATATGACAAAAAAACACTTATTTTTCTTAGATGATTTCACTCTATGATAGCTCTCGTAGAATAAAATATTGTTGAGTTGCATTATTGAATTTTTCTTTAATATGTGATCACAACGTGAATATTTTTATTACCATATAGAAGTTACTTCTTAATTTTCATTCTAAGAATAAAATATATGGTATCTTTTATATCTGTAGATCAGTGATTTGAATTTAGTTGTCTTATTATCACTCTAAGAATGGTTATTTTTGCATGATCTTCGACAGTGTTGCGAATCTTTGAAAGTAGTTCATGCAATGCTTTTCCGATCTCGTTTGGGGTGTGCATATTATCTTATATTTTTGAGGATCATTAGTACAAACTAAGATTATAAAAATAATGACAATTTAAATTTTTCTTAAACCATTTTTTAATATTATTATTAGGGTTGACTTCACTAACTCCCTTAATTTTGTCCATCCATTTTTTTTTTCCCTGAACTTTAGAGCTCTTTAATTTTCCATGTGAACTTAGATTGCTTATTACCCGATCCCTGCAACTATTCGTTCTCATCATTTTAACCACAAGTGATTTATAACACTATTTTGCGATTTAAAATATAAAAGCGAAAAAATTGCGTTTTGGTTTAATCCAATAAATTTTTCCTTAAAATATTTTAATATTACTTTTAAACTAATACAACAAAAATATTTTAAAATCAACTAAAACAATAAATTAAATATTTTATAATATTGCAATATATTAAAATAAAAAATTAAATTAAAATATTTTTAATATTAAAAAATAATATTTAATTTATTATTTTAATTGGTTTTAAAATATTTTAACTAAAATAATAAATTAATATTTATAATATTGTTATAATTTAAAATAATAAATTAAATTTTTTGTCACAAAAATAAATTAAATTAAAATATTTGTAATATTAAAACATATTATTTAATTTATTATTTAATTTATTTTAAAATAAATTTATACTAAAATAATAAATTAAATATATTTTTTAATATTTTAAAATAATAAATTAAATTAAAATATTTTTATAATTAAGAACAAATATTTAATTTATTATTTTAATTGATTTTAAAATATTTTATTGTATTAGTTTAAAAGTGATATTAAAAATATTTTAATGTAAAATTTAATATTAAAAATATTTAAATGTAAGATTTATTGGGTTAAATTAAAACACAATTTATTATCGTTTTTTTATAATTTAAATCGCAAATTAGTGTTCTAAATCGCTTGTAAGGGGGTAAAATGATGAGAACAAATAGTTGAAGGGGTCTGTCTGTTAATAAGCAATCTAAGTTTTTGTGAGAAATTAAGAAGTTCCAAAGTTAAAAAAAAAGATTGAATGGACAAAGTTGATGAAACTAGTGAAGTCAACCTTTATTATTATCGTCAATAATTCAAATGAACATGATTAATTTTATGGATGTGTAAATTTAGGGGATACATGCATACTATATTAAACATCTAAGATAAAGTTTGAGCTCACTAAACCATAAATGATGCTTCAAATTTGATCGAAAATTAGATATGAGTTTCTAAAATTTACTTTTTATAACATTACTCTTATCAAATATTTGAATTCATAACACACAAATAAAAAAAATCACAAGACTACAAAGTTTTTGGCCCTGAGAATCTTTCTTTCATGTGGAAAGATGTTTTACAACAAATAATTCAGCAATCCACAATGTGAGGAAGTGAATCTATCTATTCATCTGTCTCGAGATCCACATGACTTGTTTGGCTATTTTTAACAACCACTATTGGTTATTACTTCTTACACACATATATTGAAAAGACATGTCAACTTTTTTTTTTTTTTTTTTTTTTTGTGTGCACCAACAAAACACAAAGAAAAAGAAATTAACATGTGCTTCTTTTAATTTGTTGTCTCTTGCTCACATGTAGGACTCACCATGATTGGGGTTTTATTATTATTTGCTACAATAGATTTTAAGTTGAAGGGAAGATCTCAATTTTAAACAAATTAAGAAAATTTTAGAATCAAAATTCTTATAAGGTGGTTGATACGATTAAATAATTTTTTCAACAAATTTTATAACCAACATAGAATGTGATATCATTTTCGATTAGCAAAACAATGGTATAAAAATATTTTTTATTTTTAAAAAAACTAAAGTTCTAACATAATTCAGGAAGGCGAATCTTTATTAAAATTTAAACCATTAGATTACCATTTGGTTAAAAAAACCTTAAAAACCTAAGTTATGTCACAGAAAAACAAGTTTATAAAGGTTTTATCTATTTTTAATTTTGAGGCAAAAATGTCTTTTTTTGTTTGTTTGTAATGCAATATTTTATTTCCAACAAAAAACCTTTACAAGAAATGTTTTTAGATCAAAATTTTTACAATAGAAAAATAGATACTATAGCTTTAGTTGGTTTTTGCACTAATCTAAGCTTCGAATAAATCGGGATTGGTAAAATATCCCCAGTTCTTAATGAAGCAATCTTTTGTTTGATAAGAATTTCAAGTATTTTAATAATGGTTGATGGTGGCCGGTCTGGTTGACTATGTCTCCTTCTGTTTCGTTCATTCCAAATGGTATGAATACAACTTTGGAGTAGCAGTTTGAGCACTAACCTGTTGCTCTGCTATGAGATATTAAGAATTCTTGCCTGAAGTAAATCCCAATCAGAGGTGTAGGTGGTGCGCATGAGCGGCTGTGCAAGGGAACGCCATATAGACTCCAACAATGGGCAGCTGAAGAATAGATGGGATCTTGACTCCATAGCCTAACCACAAAGGCCACATGAAACCGTTGCAGAGCTATTCCACATAGCTATTCGATCTCATGTTGCCAGTCGATTCTAGAAAGCCAGCCATGTAACAAATGAATGTTTTGGAGTGGCTTGTGAAAACCAAACCAAAGGAGCTCATGAACAGTGGGACCGAGACTGACATAGCTGCACATAGACCCGTGATGTAATGAATCTCTTTGAGAATGTACCATCAGGTTGACGCCATTCACAATAATCAGAGTGAGAAGTTGGATTTGGCAGAGGGATATTCTGCAGAGATTGAACCAGTAGGGCTAAAGATGGGTAGCGTTGGTTGCGAAAATGCCAGGCTGAGATACTAACTTCTGCAACTGTGGCCAGCGATGCCTAGAGCTCGAAATCCTCTGAAACCAATCAGGTCATGAAGTCGACCCAACAAATTCCAGACATCAAACCAGAATGATGTTTCTTGACCATTCCCTACAACCGAGTGAACAAATTGGGAGGTTATTTCTCTCAGCTTTAGCAATTTTTTCCAAAGCCAAGAGCCTTGTGCATCTAAGGCTTCCCATAGTGACCCTTGACGGATTAAATAGGCCTTCACCCAATTTACCCATAGCGAGTCTTTTGATGTTAAAATCCGCCATAGCAGTTTTAGATCGTATACCTTATTCACAGTGTTTAGTTTCTGGAAGCCGAGTCCTCCTTTGGATTTTGGGAAACAAAGGTCTTTCCATGAAATCTTTGCTTTTGAGGTAGCCAATTTTGAACCTGACCAAAGGAAAGCCGCAAACAAACGCTTAATCTCTTGAATACAACCATTGGGGAGTCGAAACGCAGTGAGCCAAAAATTGGTGAGACTGCGGATGACCGATTGAAGTAATTGGAGCCGACCAGCAAATGATAAAAAATTTAATAGACCAAGAATGAAAATTTTTTGCCGAATCCGATCAATAAGGGGGCCAAAATAAGAGAGATTCATACAACGAGTAGATAGTGGTAGTCCCAAGTACCTAAGCGGTAAGGTTTGGAATCTAATACCGAAGGTTTGTGTAATACAAGCTTTATCCTGGTCTGTAATTCCCCCTGCAAAAATGCTTGACTTTGATGTGTTGATGGTGAGACCTGAGATACATGAAAAGTATCCAAGAATCCGAAAAACTTTAGCAATAGATTCAAAGTTTCCCTTTGTGAATATGAGAATATCATCAACAAATGATAAGTGGGTAAGATTAAGAGAATTACAATTTGGATGATACCCCATAGCACCTCTTCTTGCAGCTTGATTCAAGAAGGCTGACAACACATTCATACCAATAACAAAGAGATAAGGCGATATAGCACACCCTTGTCTCAATCCCCTGTTGCTCTTGAAAAAACCAATTAATTCTCCATTTACTTGGACCGAAAATCAAGCTGTCGAGATACATGTGTAGAGCCATTTGATAAAAAACTGGGACTTGAATAACTTTGTGAGTTGCTTCTAAAAAATCTCATTGTATAGAGTCAAAAGCTTTTTCTAGGTCCATTTTTACAGAAAACCGAGGAGAAATTTCAAGTTTGTGATATTCTTTAACCAATTTCGTGGCAAGTAGGAGATTTTCCATTAATAAGCGGCCTTGAACAAAAGCTGATTGGTTTGGTAGTATGGAATCCGGTAGCAGTAGTTTGCGCCGGTTTGCTATGATTTTTGAGATGATTTTGTAAACAAGATTGCAACAAGATATTGGACGATAGTCCTTCATCTCCATAGCTTCTTCATGTTTCGGTATAAGCGCTAAGATTGTAGAATTAACACTATGAGGTAGATAGCCGTTGTGAAAGAAGGACTGTATGGCTATTGTAAAGTCTGCACCAAAGATTGTCCAAGCAGATAAGAAGAATTCCTTCGTAAATCCATCAGGCCCTGAGCTTTTGTTACTCGGCATTGATTGGAGATTGGTAAAAATCTCTTGTGAGGTAACAGGTTGGATGAATTGTCTTTGGAGATTAGCAGGGCAGTGATAAGTGAATAGAGACTCAAGAGTTACTGAGTCTACTTCACTATATTCCATTGGACGATGCTGGAGAAATGATTTGAACCATGTTTATGCAGCTTCTTTGATAACGCTTGATGAAGTTGATAGCTCACCAGAAGGTAAGCGAATGAGACGAATAGAATTCTGCGATATTCTAGCCTTGGTCATAAGATACAAATAACGGGTATTTTTATCCTCTGTTTTGAGCCAGTGCACCTTCAATTTTTGATAGAAGAAAGCTACCTCAAGTTCGGAGACAAATGACCATCGTGAGAGAGCTTCCGTTTCAGCCGAAAATGTGTGTGCATTTGGTTAAGGTGAGCCGCTTCTTGACAATTCATGAGGCAGTTAAGAGCAATTTTTGATTACCAAGGCAGGTCCCCAAATTTAGTACGATTTAGGTGGCGCAGAGGCCATTTTAGTCTCTTTAATTTCTTCTGAAATCTATAAAGAGCAGATCGAGACATGTAGATTGGTGCAGTGGAACTCCAACTCAGCTCTATTGTGGAAAGAAAGTCTTCATGGGTGGTCAAGATGTTCTGAAACTTGAAGGGCCGACGAATGCGAGGCAAGTCAAGAGATAGAGTAACAGTGCTTCAAAGGTGGTCAGAGATACCACCCGGTTTAAAAAGTGCGAAGGATGAGGGGAAACCAGAATACCAGGAAGGGTTTACTAATACCCTGTCCAGCTTTTTTCAGATTGGGTTTGTATCTTGGCGATTAGACCATGTAAAACAGGGGCCACGGTATGTGAGATCAGTGAGTCCACATGTTGCCATCATCGTTTGAAACTCAATCATACAAGGGGTAAAGTGTGTAGAGCCTGAATGTTCTAATAGACTTTTTGTTTCATTGAAGTCCCCAAGGATCAACCAAAGAGTGACTTTGAACAATGGTAAGGCGCTATTATCGCATAGATCCTTCCACATTATTGACCTCTCATCAACATTATTGGATGCATAAACAAATGATACCAAAAGAGATAGTTGTTGATTTGAACAGTAACAGAGCAAGTAATAACTTGGCTAGATTTGAACATGGGAGTTAGAGTCACGGAGGAGTTCCAAACTACCAAATCCTACCAGGGGGGTTATATTCATAACTTTTCAATAAGGACCAGTTTGGAAAGACATAGGTGCATATCCGGCTGGTATATGACTCTTGGACACGCGTTTCGAGGAGACAACCAAATGATAACAAAGAAGTCGCAATCCATTGATTGACTATTGTGTGTTTTGCAGGTTTATTAAAACCACGCATGTTCCAAGAGAACACATACATTAAGGACGTTTTTGGTTGCCCCGCTTACCTTTAGAGGCTGGAGCATAATCCTTGTTTGAACCATTACCAAGTGAGTTGGTAGTTTTTGATGTGCTTTAGAAGCTCTCGGTATAAAAGGCCTAGCAACATTCTGTTGAGAGTCTAATGTCTAGTTTGTATCAGGGGATTTAGATTAGATGTTGAGGTCGAAGAATTATCTTGCACTTCCCCCTCCTCAAGAGCTTGGTCATCAGCTTGTGAAGAGGCTAAGAGTCCAACATCTTCAAGGAGAACAAAGAATCTTGAGGGCGAGATATCGATTTCAGATTTGGATCGTTGTGTGAGTTGTTGTCGAAAGCCCTTTGGAGAAACCTCAGTCCAGTCATTACTTGGTGGAGCAGAGACTTGGTTAGCATCTGAAGGTTTAGAAGTACTCACTTCCTTAATAACATCAACTACCGGTATGATTAGGTCTTTCTCCAAGGGAAGAGTAGACTCGATCAGTGGGTCAGATATAGTGTCGTTAGTATCTGCCGAAGTAATAATAGGGAGTATGGGGTCTAGGTTGTCTGCAATCCCTGCCAAGTAGACTGTAGATAGGTGACCCCATTTAGAGCATTTTGAACATTTTGAAGGAAGCCATGGATATAATATCTCTATGTCCGCAGAGAATCTTTTTTTTTGTTATCAGAATGGATTTTCCTTGGTAGTTCTTTTGTGAGATCAGCATGGATGAATATCTTGGTTGAATCAAATAAGGAACATGCCAAAGTAGATGGGTGCAGTCATTTTGGGTGACCAACCGCACTTGCAATCCATTGCAGGCCCTTGGTAGACATTAGTTATGCCGGAATATGCTTGAAATCAACCCACAAGGGTATTGATTCAAGGGTCGGCGGCGAAGATAGAGCTTTTCGGATCCATTCATAGATGAGGACCAGAACATCAGCGATACTCCATAGTCCTCGGCTTAAGATTTTCCGGCGGATAACCGGGTCCGAGATACAAAACTTGTAAGTGGTGGGATCTATGACGTGAACATCAATCTTTAGAGATTTGTTTTCCAAAAGTCCAGATTTTGTTCACTATAACGTGAACTTTGGCGATATGTGGTGCAGTATCGAGAAACCTGCCGATAAGGAAGGGTTTCCATAGTTGATCTTGGTCCTGCAGAATTTCATCGGGAATGGAGAGGGAGACTTCGCCATTAGTGACAAAGAAGTCAAAATCCTGTTTTTGAAGAGAATCGGAAGAGGAACCAGCTACAAAGGCCCACAACCTTTTTATCTTAGTTGGAGAAGAAAGTTTTGATGGAGGGACATGAGGGTCTGGCGGGATCCCACTGTCAGACATGATGCCGGAAGATGAGGGGCAAAAAGAAAAAAACGGCGGCTGCAATCGCCTTGGAAGTCGCCCTAGCCACGTGTCAAAGAATTAAAACTTGACGAATAGTTATTATTCTTTAATTTTCAAAAATTTCTTTTTTATAATAAAAAGTCTTGTATTTAGGTTTTTTTATTATTATTATATTTTTACATCAAACTCCATATAATATTAATTCAGGGTAAAAAGGTTAGCCTTAGAAGCTAGCCATCCCGTAACTAAAGTGTTTACATGGGAAAAGATAGAGTGTTAGGATCTAGCTCCCTTAGCAAGGGTATCCGATCTTACATTATGTTTTCTCGAAATATAAGAAATGGAAAAACCAGAAAATAAAGCTCGTAAATATTCGAAATCATTCCATTCCGACGCCAAAGATGGCCAATCTTCTTCTTACTTTATCAGATTAACTAGCTATAAACAATCCATTTGAAAGGACATATATTTGTTAATACAAGTTGTAAAGCGCTCTTCATTGCACATAACAAGATATTGAATTCTGCATGAAGGGGGGGATAACACTTGGTTTATCCTGAAAGAGCCATAGGAAGTGTGCCCTGAATCAATCTCAAAAACGCAGCCTCCACCCACATAACATGATCTTTGCACCCAAGACGCTTGGCATCTCGTGAATGGTGCTAAATTCATGTCAACTTCATAACTTTGCGTTGTTTGATCTTTGTTGATTCCCTGATCAAGAATAGTTTGTGAAGTTCTCCATTCTTCCTCTTCTCTAGTTGCATGTTGGACTGTTTCCAAGGGGAAATCCCTTTTGCGTTAAAAACTAAGTCAAATCTAGCTTTCCAAATATACCATATAATCCATGGGAAGCGCGCCACAATGTTCCCCGGAACTCCTTCTTCCTTTACACAAAGGAGAAGATGATCTAGGTTTCCCACAAGGGAGTCTCTCGGGAAGTGTCCCGGATTTGTCGGGATATCCGATAGTGCCCATGTTTGTAAAGCTGGTGGGCATAGAAAGAGAAGATGGTTAATGGATTCATTTTCATCCCCACATCATAGACACGTTCTATCAGTTTCACAATGTCTATCTACGAGACGGCTGTTTGTAGCTACGCATTCAGAAATTACCTGCCAAATGAATGCTTTATTTTTCGTGTCGTCTTAAGCTTCCATACCCGGAGTTTTAAGGAGTTGGTACTCGGCTCTGAGACCAACAGATCCTTTGATCTCCTGCTCATCTGTGTGGCATGTTCATAAGTCTTGTATTTAGGTTATATAAGAAAATAGAGATCTAATCTGGATATATGGTTTAGGTTAATGACTGATATGTATATCAGTATATATGAAAAGATTAAGACAGACTATACAAACTCTGATTATTGCCAATTTGCCATTATATTGGACACTTTGAGTAGTTAGATAACTTATATTCTGATATTTAGTAGTTATATTTTAAGTTTTTTGGAGATTCCCTACATATTTCCCATGATCCTGTAAAGGAATCCGATCTGAAAAAGTTGAAATTATCGACATCACACGTTACAATACGTCTATAATCAAATAATTTTCTTATAAAAACAATATAACTATTTTAAGTAATTAAATCAACATTATTAATCTATGAGCTGTCATAATTTTAATCATTTTCATTAATTTCCCACTAAGTAAAAATATATTAAATAAATATAATCAGAATTTTTTTTTTTTTTTTCTTTTCTCAACTAAAACAGGTTATAAAAGCTGAACCTAAGTAGACTCATGATAAGTGCAACTGCCTCTTTCTCTCATTGATCTCTTCTCTTCTTTCTCTAATTTCAGTTTTTAATCCACAAAAACCAAGTCCAATAACATGGGTCATGAATGGTATTTATACTTTTTGTTTTTTTGTTCCCCTTTTTGTAGCTTTTTTCAAAACAAATACAATAAGTTTGTAGTATTTTCTATGTATATATATTGTGTGTTTGATGTAATTATATCATATTTGACTTGTGACTAATAAAGAGTTTGTAAATATTGTAGTATCAACATAGAGAAAGAGTTCAAATGGAGTGAGGAAGGCAAAAGTGAAGTGACTGAGATTGTTCTTGTTCGCCATGGAGAAACTACTTGGAATGCTGCTGGAAGAATCCAGGTCTATTTATATTACGTGCATGTACATAAGTAGATCAAATTTAAAATTTTAAAGTTCACAATCTAAAATAAAAAAACAATTCAGTTTTGTTTTACTTTTAAAAAATGGATGAAAATTTTAAATTAGAAAAATGGTAACAAATTCGTACTTGTTCTATTTAGATTTAAAATCGACTATGTACATAAACATGTAATATATATATATATATATACATAAACATGAATTCTTCTTGATATTTTAAAAATCACAATCTAAAATATAAAAATAGACTCGTTTTATACACAGTTTCTCAAAGAAAATAGGTCGCTTATAAATCGTAAGCCGTAAAATAAAATTGTAAAACCGAAAACTCATGCTTGTTTTATTTGGAGTTAGAACCGGTTTTGGCATGTAATACACATATTTACATAAAAAGTTGCTAAATGCAGGGACAAATGGAATCAGAGCTTAATGAAGTCGGACAAAAGCAGGCTGTTGCAGTTAAGATCAATTCATGTCTTCCTCCTTTTGTATATTATATTATATATATTATATATACATGCTTTTAACATGATATTTAATTTATTTGTTAATTAGATTGCTGAGAGATTGGGAAAAGAGGCAAGACCAGTAGCTGTTTATTCATCAGACCTCAAGAGAGCCAAAGATACTGCTCTTATGATTGCAGAAACTTGTTTTTGTTCTGAGGTGTGTTAAATATCTATCTCTATTAATTATTTATTTTTGTTAATTCCAAAAGGTATAAACATAAATGTTTGCTTTAAGGATATACAAATGTTGTTATATATTAATTTCAGTAAGGGATCCAAAGTTTTATCAATTCCATTTTCTATATGGTGTTCATGAAAAACATAATAATTTGCCATAAACATTTATTATTCATTATGTTGAGTTTGAATTCATATTGTAACACATAAAAAACACATTAATTAGCATAAACCATTATAATACATATCATACTTATAAATTTTTTAGTATTTAAGAAAAAACTCACATGTGTGTGATGTAACTAATCTACTATATGAATTTTTTTGAGATATCTCCCTCTTGGGCTACCTGAACAGATAACACTTAAAAAAAGACATGTGACGATTTTTGGTATAATTAATTATCAATTAAAGAAAATCATTGTATAATTATTTTGGGATTCTTTTGGATTTATATTCTTATATACTTTTATGAGGGTTGAAATTTTATATTTATGATACGTCAGAAAAATTAAATAATAAGTATATATTTGGATATAGGTGATAGAAGTAGCTGATATAAAGGAGAGACATGTGGGAAGTCTTCAAGGG